>PYAF01001934.1:1235341-1256802 GCA_007407185.1 Glycine tomentella
GCGGGCGAGGACGCCTCATCGGATACGGCTTCAGTCACGTGTACTTCTTCCCTCCGCGCCACGTTCTGGTTCTCTGGTAGGAAAATCTCCCTGTTTGGCATTTCTGAACGTGGTACAGAATGGCTGTTTCTTGTGTTAACCATCGTTGAAAGGTGTGGGACTCGAAATTTATCGTTTCCCACAGACGGCGCCAATGTTCTGTATGTTGTTTAGAACACAATTGTGTAGCGTAAAGATGCTACTTGTTTGCTGTTTGATCACTCTAACTCTGCAAACCCAAGGATATCAATGGAGAATGATATCTTGGAGCAGAAGATCACAGAAATACACCAATTTGGAGTGGGGTGTGTGCTCTGTGTAAATGAAAGAGAGAGAGCTAGAGTGTGTGTACCTTTCACCAACGAGCAAGCCATATTTATAGAGAAAATACCTGACCGTTGGCTAACTGCATCGTGCACGAGTGGTTCCCTATATTTCCGGCCTCCACTTGCACGTTAGTAACTACCCGAATGGACTAAGTCTCTAGTCCACATTCATTGAATCTCAATATCGGACCATAACTTAATTGACATGTCGTAACTAATTGGGCCCTAACATAGGCCCAATTGTGGCTCCAGAACAGTATCAATAAAAAATTGAATAATCACACTTGTCAACATTTTCACAGTAATTTTTTTTTAATGTAAACAAGGGGAAGAGAGGCCTCTCTAAATTATATAAATAAATAATAAATAAAAAACAAAAAATAGAAGATAAATATAGAAGTAGTGGAAAGTTATTGTAGGTTAGAAAAAAATTTGAAAGTTTAAAAATTAATTTGAGGATAAAATTATCCACATGAACATTAAAATGATGACTTTTTTTTATTATTATTATTAGTATACGCGACATATTGTAATGAGTATCGTAGTTTTTATTCTATAAGTTGCTGTACAATGATAAATTGATTACTAAGAGTAAAAGATATTTTGGATCTAGAACTACGGATATTTGAATGTTACAGTACACATTCGACTAATCAAATGTTTCAAAGAGATTATTTTGTCTCCTTTCATTTTCTTATTCTGTGGATTGATGGGATTTTTGAGTGCCGCCCTGGGCTAGAGAATAGGAGACTCATGTCACACTATCATTTATTCATTACTATTTGCAAATGAGTCGTTTTTGTTGGTTATTAGAAAATATCCGATGACTAAAATTTAATATATTTATTTTAAGTATTTTAGAGTATATTAAATTTAATTTAATTTTTAAAAAACTTTGAAGATGGATTGCTTATATAAAATATTCATGTCAAAACTTAAGAAATTCACAATGTCAATTAGACTTACTTCAATAATAAAAGAAAGTAAAAAATAATTTTTTATCCTAAAAAATTCATTACACATCTTATGGTCTTAGAATAAAAGTTCTTCGTTGATATGATGTTATGCAAACTAGATATCACATGTTCATGAAGTGATATATAGGTGGCCCAAAAAGCTAATGTAAAAATCTCCAAAAAAATAGATCTCTCCATCTCTTGACTCTCTTCGTATAAGTTTTGAATTTTAATATAAATGTATTGGTTTTCATCTATTTTTCATTAAATATTTAATTCTATGAAACAACAATTGGATAGAGGTTATTTCCAAAAAAAAAAAATACAAATGGATAGAGCTATCTAATCTAAGTTACTAAATACAATCAAGAGCTCACGGAAATAATTACTCTTTTTGAAAGCTTTAACTTAGAATTTAACATGATACTAACCAGTTAAACATTATTTTACTATTGGATATCCTACCAGTTCTGGTTCATATTATTGTCTTTCACAGCAATGCTATAGCCTATGCGCTGACTGTTTACTGTATCCATTTATCCCTTACAGAGAGATGAGTAGAACTGTTGTTGTAAGGAACGGTTAAAATAAATTGATTATTACTGAGAGAAACACTTAGTACAGATTAAAAATTGATTATTACTGTCAATCACTTAGATCATATTAAAATATCAACAACTAAAATGTGCATGGTTTAGTTACAAGGTTCTGAGATTTTGTTTAGTACTTGTCCCCAATCGCACCATACCCTTTCATCAATAGTTTGTGTTGAAAGCAAGGTCTTGAGATTTTTAGTACTTGCCCTAAATTATCCCTTCATACCCTTTCACTAGTTAGTGCCAAAAGCACACAACAAGAGAATTAATATGTTGATCGAACATTATTGTGTCCCCTTGGAAGTTATTGGACAGTTTGCTCAATTATAGTTCAAAAGATGTTGACCCACACTTAATTTTCAAGTGGCTTATAGTTTTGGTATATTATAGTTGGATGTAACTATAATTAAACACCCCTAGTGGTAGTTGGATATAATGGAGTATGATAAAAAATGGTGGGGGAGATATGTACGCACTCTAATACTTAAATGATATGAGATTTTGACAAAGTAACAATATATTTGTGTTGTGCTTGAGTCTTAGTAATAGATGAGGAGTTGTTGACCATAAGATTTGTGGTAATTACCAACTTAAGTAGGTTAGTGTTAATTAGCAATTGTCTTAGGTGTACATTCATAAAATATCTATTGTTATATCTAAGATTATTATCGGTCCTAATTAGTAATTACATCTAAATATGAGATGTAAAGTTATAAAATATGTATTGTTATATCTTACATCAATGAAAAAACTTACCATCCATTTATTTTTTTTTTCATTTTAATTCCTTTCCATTTTCTTTTTTCACCACGTTTCTTATCATGTTTATAACTTTTCCTCTCTATATTTTCTTCACTTTTTTCTCTCTCTTTCTTCTTTCATCTCATTCCACCCCTTAATAAGGTGGAAAAATGTCAGTGCCCTCTCTAAATAATTAATTATACCTGCTTATACCATTTAAAAAGCTTAATTGTAATTATCATCATAGAAAAATTTGTTAAATAAAATAACCTATTATTAAAATTAGATGTAATTTTTATATCAAAATTTAATATTTATAATTAAATATATCATAATCAATAATGGTTAGTCCAAGTAATACACACCTGTTTTTCCTTTTTGGTTTTTTTATTAATAAATATTAATTATTAGCTTACTAATTTTTTATTAGTGAAAAAAATCAAACTAACAACCTCCTTTATCTTCAACCACCAACACAATCTTATAATTTTTTTTTTTTGGATTTGTTTTGTATATAAAAGCATTTAATGTTAAGAAAACTAGTTTCATGATGTTGTAAATATTCCTAACTTAAAACATTATGTGATGATACATTTACGTAGTCTAAAAAAAGAAAATATCATATGGCATCAACATATTCTTGTGAACATATCGGATGGCTTAGTATGGACCGATCCTGATATTAATTAATCGGATGAAAATGACAACTTTTATGTTAGTTGAAAAGAGTCTAGGATTTTTTTGCGGACCAGTTCACTTCAAAAGTAGCAATATCTTTTTCAAGCAGCATTTATTTTGAATCAAATAAAATTGTACAGTACCAATTTGCAGGGGTCCTCTGTATTGTTTGTAAAAGGCAAAATGGTCATTTTGTATTCTTCGGATGCTCTTTGAGAAGTGCAAAAAGCAACGACCACTATGAATATTTGAGTCTATCATACAATAGGCAATAATAGATGTTTGATATTCTTTTCTTTCATAATATAAACGATGAACAGAGTGGAAAACAAAAATGAATTGCAAACACTATTAAAAACAAATATAACGATCCCAAGAATAATCGGTTCAGATTATGTACAAAAGTAAGCACATTGCAGAAGATATGGACCGTGAATTACAAAACCGTAAGCACTAAATACATGATGTAGAAAAATAAACAAAATAGTGGAAATAATGAGGAGGGTCCTTTGTTAAAGCACGAACCTACTACACTAAAATCCACTAAAGTATATAGGAGAGTTTTTTAAGGAAGGAAATTCAATGGCCTATAGGGTGGTGGTTGTGATGAAGGGGGTCAGGTCCCCGTAGGGACTTCTCTTGCCGAGTCTTCTTCTATTATGCCAGCAGAAGCAGCTTCGTTCCCAAATCTTGCAACCTGAAAGTAAAACCACATATGTAAGTGGGTAAACCAACACCATATACATTACCAAAAGATAAAAAAAGAAAGATGAGAGAGACCCAAATAATATGTAATTAACGATTTTATGTATATCTATGCCTCTTTGTTTGTTGCTATGGTCCCGCTTCCTGCCATGTTTGTTTGATATATACGACCTGTAAGTAATGTATTAATCAATGATTTTTACCACAATTAATACAAGCTGAAGAAATTGAAGAGTGGTTTTGTTGAGGTCACTTGAGCTAGAGGATTGACCAACGAAAATGTAGATCACAAGGATTAGAGCTTTGTTGATGGCCATTGTATTAGAGCAGTAGAATAGCAAAGAAGAGAGGAATGACAAAAGAACCCTTTATTTTATTGTGTTTTTTTTGTCACTCTCTGACGTTGAAACTTCCTTTTTTCTTTTCTTTCTGGCCAGAAATGAAACAGGGTAAGAAATGGCAAAATTACTCTGTTTTTGCACTGAAATTTGAAATGAAGTTGACAATATGAACCTCTTGTTATTGTAAGAACTACTACAAGGAAGATATTAAGATAAGTGTTTTCAAAGAGAAAAAGACGAGAGAGCAAAGTTGGGATGGAGGGACAGTGGACATGTCACGAAGATGCGCTAAGGCGTTTGACAGTCTGGCACGTGTGGCGTCTATGATCAGACACGTGGCATTTCATTATTGAAAGGAAGTCGAAGAAAAACCGTGTAAAGATTGTTCACCTCCAAGTCATGCCATGCTTGTCTTGTAATATTAGGCTGGATCACTTCGCATGTTGGGTATGGTTAATACTTTTTTTTCATAAAATAAGTTGCTGGCAGATGGGGTCTCGTTTCTCGGTGAGCGAACGAGGGTCCGGTGTAACTGCTAATGGAGGAGTAGGGGTAACACCTTCGGAGCTTTTCGAGATTGATACTGTTATGGACCTGTGATTTATTATTTGTAATTTGAGATTGGACTCATGAATAATTATAGTATTTAGGGTTTATAAGTCTATATATTTCCTTGTAATTCAAGTGCATTGTAACAAGTGTGTAAAGATAACATAGAGAAAAAAAATTGGACATAATTTATATTGGATAAACGAAGGTAAACATTGTTATTTTTTTCTTTTCTTTTTTTATATTTTCTCGATTGTTGTGTGATTGTTCGATACTAACACGTCACTCTATTACCATGCCATGCTTGTCTTGTAAGTTGTAATGCTTGCAACTAGAGGTTCCCATTTTTTTTTCCTATTCTTTTTAATAGTGCATTTTTTTTAAATTAAGATGACAAAAATGTTGTTTTCAGATTTAGCATACTTTTTTTTTTCATAAACATTGATATGAAAGTATCATAATGGATTATGACATCTTAAATTATGATGACATCCCAAAACTAATTGATCCTCTACCACATATCTAAGACTTCATTAAAAAAATCAAGCAATACAAAAAAGATTTGGGGAAATGGATTAAACCCAGTGATTGCAAACCAAAATCTATAAGAAAGCAACGAATATCTCTTCCTGAAAAAGTCTAATCTAATGAAGTCAGAAATTAGATCCCACCAAGTAAAATCATGACGGTATAAATCAAAAGAAGCTCATTTATTTGCACAGAGTTGTCTTTCCTATTTATGTGACAATATCCAAAAATAATCCTATGAGTGATATCTAAAAAGTTTAGCCATCTTTTTGTAAGCTTCCAAGGAACTAAATCAGGATTTCTAAATGCTTGGATGACCAACAACGAGTCGTTTTCCAGCCAAAGACGATTCCAACCAAGGAAAAGCAGTTTCCATGGCCAACATAACACCATTTTACTCTGCATGTAAAACAATTGAAACACTAAGATTAAGAGAAAAACAACCCATAACAATCACATTGGAGTCCCAAAAAATACCACCACAGGCCGCGGGACCAGGGTGGCCTTTAGAAGCACCATGGTGTTACATTTAGCCCAAGAACAAGGGGGGGAATCCAATCAACTTGAAGGATGGAAAAAGCTTTAGGAGGGTGCACTGTAACATTAAAAGCCTTTAGAATGCTCAAATCATCTATGAAAGGCCTCATAATTACCAATGAGTCGAACCAGAGGCCAAAATCAAGCACTTGGCTAATTGAAGAGTAACCATGGCGCTGTCAAACCTGACTTTATTCTTGCAAAGCCATATAGTAGAAATAATATAAACAACAACCGCAATATAAACATGAGTTAGTTGAGAGCTCTAATTCTGACCACAAGCCAACAAAGCTTCAAGAATAGATGGCGACTGCAAGTTTTTTTGAAACATAGAAGAGAACCATAGCCAAAGAGATTTAGCAAAAACACAACCAAAGAATAGGTGATCCGAAGTTTCAGTTACTAAGTGACAAAGGCTACAACAGGAAACAACAGTGCAACCCCTTTTTTGAATGACAATATCAATTGGCATCCTGTGGTGGAAAATCCTCCAAATTAGAAAGGTTTGGAGGGGGGAACCACATCATTCCAGATCATCTTAGTCCAATTAAGAGTCGCACCTTAAGAATTCAAGAAACAGAAAACATCCTTGAGGGAAAGGTTCCCAGAATCAGAGTGGATCCATATAAGCTTATCAGGATAGTCCTGAATAGGGATACAAACAACATTGATCTCTTGGCTAAGATTTGGCAACTTATGAAGCAAAGATTGGAAATGCACGAAGAGTTGTTGTAAATAAATCCTTCACCTTGCAGGAAAGAAGTTTTTGATCTGAAGGAGGAAGATTGAACATATCAACAATAGGCTTAGACAACCAACAATCATTCCAGAAATGCACCAAAGAGTCATTTCCAATTTGTCAAGAAGAATTATCCAAAACAATGGGCATGACATATTTAATATCACTCCGTAAAGAGGACTTGAGATAATATTACAGAACTTTAGAGCCTTGGAGGGTCCTAATTCTTAAGCAACAAGCCCAAGACTCCAAGGAAGAGAGCATATCCCAACCAATCTTAAGGAGAGAGATCTCATTGATAGATCTTAAGGACCTAATCAAGACCACCATTAAACTGCATGACTCAGTTTCTATTAAAAAGTTTGAAAACTTTTATACCCTATTTAAAAAGAAAAAAAAATATTACAAAATTAATATAATTTCACTCTAAAGTTGATTATTATTATTATTATTATTATTATTTTGTTTATTATAATAAAATGACTTAATACTTATTTTGGTCCCTTAGTTTATTAAAAATACTCAATTAAGTCCCTTTATTTTTTTACTATGCAATTGGATTCCTTATTTTTTTAACTATCCAATTGAGTCATTTTCGTTAAATTAACTTATGAAAAGTCATACGTGACACTTTGAGATTTTTTTTTAATAATGTGTTCATATAGTGGTGGTTTTAACTGTCAAAATAATCACTATATGTATTACTATTATTTTTAAAAAAAATTCTTCAATATGAAGAAGCCCAAACTCAACACTGCATCCGACAACAAAGATTCCAACATCGTTGTCACTCCCGCTCCAAACCCTAAACACTTTACCCTCCACATTCTTCTTCCTTTTCCTCCCATGCAGTGTGATACTACGGTTTGAACCGCACAACTGCAAGCCATCGCCCATCGCTGAACCGCAGCACCGCAAGTCATCATCCCTTGTTCTATTAGATATGAGATTTATTTTGTTAGATTTGGGTTTTTTGTCGACGATTTTGCCACGTCAACAACCAAGTGCAGAAATTGATGGCACGATGCCAACAACCGAGTGCAGGAACCACACTGTCAGATATGGGTTTTTCATCCTCTACTAGTTCCACACCCTTTACTTCCTTCTTTTGTTTTCAATTGATTTTTCCTTTTCGGTTTGTGCTTTTAGTGTTTTATGGATTATCGTTGATGATTTTTGTTGATGTGCCTTGAAAGATTAATAATGATGTTGTTCATCAGGTTTCGATGAGTCCCAGAATACCATCACTTTCTGTCAAGGATAAATTCAAAATAGAATCAGGAGATATTCTTATATTGATTTTTCAGCCTCATGCTAATAACAGTAACACTTTTAAAGAATCCATCTGCATGCTACAATTTGAATTTGAGCTTACTCATCCCTGTTGTAATAACATTTCTAGCTCAACTGTATCTTAACACTTTTTTTTTTTCTTGAGTTCAGAGGTTACGGGTGTCCCAACACATCGAGTCAGACATTAATTCCATTTATAGAATGTGACTGTCACTAGTGTTCAAGAGAATTATGTATAGGATGTAAATTGAACATATATTTTCCTCCAAAAACTAGATGATTCTCACATGGGTAAACTGACAAATCTCGTACCCTTTGATTTTTTTAACATATTCTTTGAAACATATTTTATACTATTAATTAAAAATTAAAAAAAATTAACTTGAAATGTTTTTACCTACATAATCAAACACGACGGCCGGGTTCACAAAAAATGACATAACTAGTGTTCATATGCGGAAGCGGAACAGTGTTGAACAGGGATTATGCTTTAAAAATACAAATCTCCGCAAATTGCTTCTTGACTTGGGAGCACGATAGATTAACAGCGGAAGTTCCGATGATTGTTATCGTTTTCTATTTTTAATATTTTCCCCCTCCGATCCAGACGGTGTAGTTAAAAAATGAATCATTTGTTTTTTCTATAAGTAAATTACACTCACTCAATCTGTTTTGCTTAAATTTCATATGATATTTCTTATTTTTTATGTTACTTTTGCCCCCTTAAGTTAATCTCTTTAATTAAAGTAAATTAGAATATGTGAGTAAAACTGTCTTTATATTTTAATTGTAAAATTTAAATTATCCTCTTCCAATTAATTTCAGAATTCAGGATTCATATTTCTTTCATCTTCCCCATTCACAAGTATTGTTTATCTTCCTCTTGTTGACGAATTCTTCTTTAGCGTCACATGTGCAAGTTCCTCTTTCTCTCATGACGTTCACGTTTCATTCTTCTTCATCATTCTCGAGTTTTTCACCATTTCTTTTCCGGTTCACGAGTTCTTCATTGTTCCTCTTCCAGTTCTCGAGTTCTCCACTGTTCCTCTGTTTGTCTTCCTGTTCCACGATTTCTGTTCATACTAGGATTTGTTTGTAAGTGACTATTAGACATTGTATATAAATTATAAGAATATTTATTTAATTTTGATTGTTTATTGTTACTTATTTCTAAATGAGGTTTCAGTGGGGGATAAGTTTGAGATCACTATATTTAAGATCATTTGTTTATTATTGTTGATTAAAATAATATTAATATTTGGGGTAACATGAAACACAATGGATGAACTGAAAATTATTTGTTTATTATTTTTGATTAAAATAGTGTTGATGTTTAGGACCACAGAAACATAATAGATGAACTGAAATACATTGATCCTAAACCAGACAACATGAATATTTTGGTCCACTTTACGGACAATGGAACAAACCAAGTGAGACATGCAATATTAATCCTAATAAGTTTGAAATGTTTGATGTACATGATTAGAGAAAAAAAAAATAAGAGTATTAAAATATTTTTAGGTCAAGACGAAGAAGATAAAAATATTTTAGACATAAAATTTCATTAAAAGTCATATGAACAATATGTGCCTACTTTCTGTTAAAGTATTAAATGGTGTTTAGAACTGAGAGAATCTGAGTGTAATCTTTATCTAGATGTAATGTGAATTAAACAATTAAAATTTTTTTTTATAAGATACAAAATGAAAGGATATTAAGTAAAATTTAATAAAAATATAGGGAATATGAATGTAATTTATTTATTTTTATAACATGGATCAATTCCTTATCAATGTTGTATTTGTTTACGGTCATTGTCAATGTTTTTCTTTTTTATGGTCGGTCGTTATAAATGTTGTAAGTAAGCTTAACGATATGCTTTCTTTGTCAGCGCAATGGTATTCACACGGCAACAAAATGAAAATATTTTTTTCTAGAATAGTGTTATTTCTAATGAGTTTAATGATTATGTTCTTTCCCATAAAATCTTACACTATCGACTAATAAAAATTATTACTCCATATTAGTATAAAGTTATAACAATCTTATCATATACAACTCATGAAATCACATATTTCGTGAAGCTAATCAAATCGCCAAAGCTTTGGCTAAGCAAGTTATTATTGTGACTTTCATTCCATTTCAGATTTTTGAGGTTCCTCCTCAATGTATTATGTTTGCTATTCTAGCTGATGTAGCTCTTGTATGTTTCCCAAGAGGTTTTTAGGCCTCTAGTTTATGCAATTCAAAAAAACAATGTCACTACAAGTGGATAGGCTATCTCAATCATATTACTTATTGTTCAATGATTGTCGTTGGACCGTTTCTTTTTTAATTTTTATTTCCTCCTTTTATACCACGGTGTAGTTAAAAGATGGATAGTTATCACTTAATGATACTTTTTTTTTCAGGTTAGCCATCAAGATGAATATTTATTTACAATAACGTTATCTCTAATTTACATTTTCTTATTATTTTTTTCTCAATCATATTCATTGTTTCGATTATTGTTGTTGGACCCTTTTATTTTTAATTTTCATTTCCTTCTTTTATACTACGGTGTAGTAAGAAATCGTTATCAATGTCGTAGTTAAGCTTAATGATATGTTTTAGGTCAGCGTGATGATTTTTTTTTCTAACATGTCTTCTTCACAATTTTGTTTAAGACACATGTGGACACATGAATATTGATTTCTTTTTTCACAACAAAATGATATGTATTTAGAACATCATTATTTCTAATTTATTTTTTGATACTTTTTTCTCAATCATATTATTTATTTTATCCCATCTCTCTCTCTCTCATTTTCATATCTACTTCCTTATTGTGAAGATTATTGTAAAAATGTAAATAATAACATTTTTCATTTAGTCATATGATTAACACCAAAGGGAGAAATTCTACACCCACGCATATTTCTTACATTTTTTTTTTGTTAGAAGAGAGAAAGAAAAGAGAAAAATGTGGAATAAATAAAAAGAGAAATAAAATGAATGGTAAAACAAAGTTTAATAACAATTTTTGGTATTTTTTTAATTGCGAGAATTTAATCTCCCAATTTTTAAAATTAATCAGTTTTGGTCCATTATTTGGTTAACCATTTGTTGTCCGTTTTTAAAATGAAATATATGATCATGTGCGTTTAGTAAAACTAACTTATGAGTTAGTTAAAAAATTTAAAACTTATAAGCTAACAGACTAAATTGAAAGTATTTGATAAAATTAGCTTATAAATTTAAAATGTCATAAAAGGATATAATTAGTTATTTAATTTAAAAATTTAAAATATCTCAAGGAAATTAATGAAGATAAAAATGAAAAAAGCTAACTTATTTTTACAAGCTATTTGAAGTAATTTATAAAAATATGTTAAAAACTATTAGAGCATTTTTAGTGCTAGATTTGAGTAAAGATTTTGAGTTCAAGATCTTATCTTTATTATATTTCCAAATAAAGGAGGTAAAGAGATCTCTAACATGCAGAATGTGTTTTTATAGAAGATCTCTTAAGATATGCACATTGTTCATAAAAGAATAAATTTTTTTCCTCTTTTCCTTTCCCTAAGATCTCAAAATGAGATCTATCTCAATTTGAGATTTTTACTAAAGATGCTTTTAGAATAAACTTGCTTGCCAAATAAAATTATTTGATCAAACTAACTTAAGCTAACCAAATACTAGGGTCCCAAAAATTTGAGCGTGTAATGAAATAGATCCACATCATTATTACCTTTTCATGAAAATGACATTTCTACAATAAACGTACAATTTCACATTAGTTTACTCACAACAAAACAATGGATATCATGTCATTTTGCATAGATTCGGTGTCGGCACTTGACACAAGTAGGCCCGCTATATTCATTGCATTCACACCATGGTTTCTCATGCTTTACCTTTTCATCAAGTAAAAGGAGCATGCATATATGGCCATGTCCATGACACTCATTACATTATGTATCTCAATTGTCATCAAACAACACATGTTCCAGTATTGAATGTGTAGCCAACAAAAATTGTATGAAAAGAAGAAAAAAAAAGTATAGTTATATTTGCCAAGTGTTTGAGATGGAAAAAGATTTAGATAGTGATGATCACAAATTCAATTTGTCTATGGTTTTGCAACAACAACCGTTAAAATAAAAATAAAAAAAGACACAGCTAATCCTGAAAAACGTTCCTTGGTTTGCAATATAGCTACCAGCGCTATTTTAATCTTACACTAGGGACAGTTATATACTGATACAAAAATTGAAAGTTGGTACTAATGAACATTCATTATTAATAACTGAATACAAATGAAACAGCAACATTGTGAATATTCCGACTTTATGAAGATTTGTCTAAACCAAGTTCAAGACAAAAGGAGCAATTAAGTTTAGCTTACAACATGCTGTCTGATCTAGCAGGCAACCTCCTAAAGAAATTGAGTGGAACTGATGGAAGTTTGTGGCGGAATCTGGGGTGCCTTAGCATAAAGAAGCCAATGAGAAGTGACACAACCTGAAAAGGAGTAACATAGAGAACTATAGCAGCAATGAAACAGAATGTGACAAAGAGTGTGGTAGCCCTTGGATCTCTCCAGCTTAGCAGACTTTGGAACCTTTCTCCTTGTGTACCTAAGTCACCTACAACACTTTGGACTCTCCCTGCAATGCTTCTCAAACGATCGTATCTCATCCTAACGATATCCGATGACCGGGAAGTTGGGAATGTGTCGAACTCTTCATCCAGTTCATCAGGATGAGCAGCATCAGCATGAGACAGTCTAGTGTCCATGTGTGGAGGGTGTCTAGGCCTCCATCTGAAGTTCCAAATTCCAATCAAGAACAGGTACAAGAAGATTGTGGGGAGTATTAGCTCAGGGTAGAGAACCAATATTATGAAAAGGACATGAATTAGTATGGTGGTGATGGGGTTTTTCCAATTGCATATCTGATCAAACCACCTTCCTAATGCTACCAAACCACTTAGAACTTTCATTATCCTGAAGAAATTAGCCTTGCTCCTTCTCATACTCCACATGTGTGAATCCACATCAAGCATGTATTCTACAACCTCTTTGCTTAGGGGTGGCTCAGCTCTACTCAACCTCATTGATACAATCTGCATCGCCTGATGCCTCAGACTGTCTAGCTGAATCACAGATAGAGGATGGATGTAGTGCATCTTTGGCAACAACGGCTGGGAATACAAATACAACATGTTGATGAAAGATGAGTTTGTGAACCTCACAGCCAATTGCAGTTCTCCTGTTTTCTTCACACCTGAAGTGTGAAGTGCTAAAAGAGGATATGAGTGTGTGTAAACTCTATCAGCTTCAAGTGTGGATAGCCTAATTCTCACTTTCCCTATCCTAGAATCCTTTGATCCACCACCACCTTTCTCTCCTCCTCCTTGTATATGACCATTGTCAAAGACCCCTATGGTAATAACAGTACATGGATCAAACACTTCCCAAGTGTACTGCTCATTCCACTTTGGAGTAAAGCTATCCACAAGTGTCCTAGTGCGAATCCACTTTTGTCCATATTTTGCAACACAATAAGCATCAGTGGTTCCTCTACCATCTCTTGTTTTCATTGGCATAATCCCTTGTGCACTTATAATCCCCACTTCTAGAATTCCAATGTTAGGCTTCCATAATTGCTTAGCAGTTGGCCGAAGATCACTACTATAATGAGTTGATTCATCCAACACATGGAAACCACCATCCAAACATACCCTCAAATGTATCCTGCTTGCAAATTTGATCTCCTTTTTTTCCCCTTCAACAACCACATGCTTCTCAAGATTAAACCACCTAGTGTTCACAGGCTTATGGTCCAGCCTCCGTTGCACAATCTGCAAAGGGATTACACACCTTCCCAATACTTCATCTTTGTTTGGCCCAAGCCTGTCTTCCACACTCAGAATCAAAGGCTCCTCAAAAGGCTCAGCAGCAACCAACATCAAGTCCTCATTCCACATGGGATTCATGGTCTTACTTTGAGACACTCTAGTCCTTAAAAACTGGTTTCCTAGATTAACCTTCACATAAACTTCAGGAAACCGGGTTTTATCACCTGGTATCAAGTCCTGTGCTTCAATCACATTGACCCTGACATACCAAAGCTTGGGAGAGAGGTAAACTTTTGACCTTATGTTTGAAACTGCTTCAGAGCCAACCATTGCTGCATCAGAATGCCAAGAATCAGGAAATGCCTCATCTGCTTGAGTCCCCATCCAAACTGCAAGCATTAACTCTCCTTTCACCTTTTCGCCCTTTCGATCTTCCAATCTGTACCACTGTGGAGCCAATGGACTATCTGGGGGAACACGTTTTGGGATCTCATTGAGATCAAACCACATCCTCCCTACAAAATCATCTGAAATAACATCTTTATCCTTGACAATAACCTCCAACACCGAGGCTTGAATCCGGTCTTTGGAGAATGCAAAGACCTGATTCCACTCAGGGTTGGACTTCTTCTCAAAGTGCTTGGTGAGTCCCTTGTAGTTTCCAAGCTTCACTTCAACATAGGGATCGACACTTCCAGTGACATCTTTTGAAGGTAAATCCTTGGCTTTGACCACACGAACATAGAGATACTGCATCTGTTCAACAAGGTCATAGGTGCATGATAGCTTGTCTCTTGTTACTGCCCCTGCACCAATCTTGGGAGAGGTCTCCTTCAAGGCAAACTCATTGGAATGTGCAAGTGCTGCCTTCTGCATTTTCTTCTCTAAAGAGAGTTATCAGTTAGCTGCATCAGTTTAAAACAAAACATAAATCATGAACAAAATGTTCAATCTTTATTCAGTGATCAGATCTTGCTCAAGGTGAACATCATCACTAAATATGAAACTATATAGAAATTAATACAAGTAAACACAGCAAGATATATAAAAGTTCAAGTAAAGGAAAGGCAAAGAAATTAAGAAACGGTCATTCACCTGCTTCAACTACTACGATCACTGAAGAGAGAGCGAGTTTGCACAACTACTCAAACCAAATACTATTGGAAAATGAAAATGGAATGAAAATGAAAGTGCCGCGTGTGGTCTTTGAAGTTCACGCACATGCAACAGTGACTTATCACTAACCTCAAGCGTCACTGGTTGTGGTTGTGGGTGGCTTCCTTCCTCAAGGTGAAAGCACTAAGCAGAAGCGTTGAAATGTGCACCTATGCATAGAAAAGTAAACCAAAATCTTACATGTATCTCACACAAGTAGACACACACACATCTCGAGCATATCTAACAAAGAGTACAACTGTTAATACAGTACTATAATCACGTGGATAGTTAAAATTATTTTAATTAAATCTAATCTTGATGTATTAGTTTTAGTTGTATGATAAAGGATTTAATCTTTCTAACATTTAATCTCTTACTTGAAATATATATATATATATATATATATATATATATATATAAGTCTCAATTATTTTGTGAATAAAAAAAACATAATTAATGATATTTCTCATCAATATTATGATAACAAATTTTATGGATGAAAAAAACATAATTAATAATACTTCTAATCAATATCATGATAACCCAAAATACATGTGTTATATATAGACATATTTAATGAGAATCCAAAAGATGAGATTGATATTTAAATTAATTTTAGTTTTCAACTTTTTGTTTTAATTTTAAGATTAAGATAGATTTATCTCATATTTTAAGCTTTCATATAAGATATTTTTGTCCTTATGTATAATCATAATTCTAAAATGATTAATTAAAGAATTCAAAAAATAAAAATTAATAAATCTTTTTTGTTTATTTTAATTATTTAATCATTAGACATGTACTTACCAAAATCTAAAATAGACTGAGGCCAGGTTTGATTGTCGTCAGTTGGACTTCATGATCTCCTACGTCAGATTGACAAGTGTACTCTACTAGAGGAGTGAGAGGGAGGTGCTTTATATGAGTGAACTAAGAATGAATGAAAAGTGAAAATAGAACCTGATTATTTATAGTTTCGACCAGGAACCTTGAATTCTTGATTGATGGGGTTGTTATAACAACATTAAAACTTTATAAATAATTCATAGCCACTTGATAAGCAGTTACTAAGAGCATAATAACTTATAGATAATTCATAATAAACAGATAATAACATTATCATTAAAGTTCAAACATATATCAATAACTTATAAGTCCAATCACCTGTTGAGTGAGTAGTGTTTGTGTATTCTAATACTAGAGCTGACAAGGAAGACTATCATGTATATTTTAATGTCACATTATTTATCACGCCAATTTGTGATTCCGGGCAGTATAAGACATCACTAACTTATGAATTGACATGAAATATAAAACAGTAGGTGATATGTGGAAAACTGATTCTATGTAATGCTCTCTCACACACCCAAGGGTTAAATTAAAAATTTTATTTTTATATTTCACACTTTTTTTGTTTAGTCTCTATATAAATATTCTATAGTTTTAATTCTTATTTGAAAATAAATTTATAAATTAGTCTATACCATAACATTATAATTATAACAATATTGAAGTATTTTTTATAGAGATTTTTTTATATAAAAAAAGTGTGTCGGGCACTGGACCAAAATTATAATTTTCTTGTATGAAAACTAAAATGAAATATAAGTTAATTTTATATAGGGAATTCAATAATAAAAAAAAGTTGTCATAAATTTAACTAACTGTTGTAATGCTAATAATTATAGTTTTTTTTTTAATGAAAAGTTACTCATATCATTTCATTCATAATCAAATGTTCAATAGAAAGCTGTACATGATAGAAAATACTGAGACTGGACAAAGATGGAACCGTCTTAGCAAAGTCATGGGCAATATCATTGATTTATTATCTCTTAACAAAAACCAACCCAATAAGATGGATTTTGGTTCAACAACCTACTACACCCCTCTAACAAGGATCCTAACACAGAGTGGTCTTGGGTTCTACTTTGTAACTTATCTGCTACACCCTCATTATCAACTTCAAAGAGTAAGATTTCCATTTTCCAACCCCAACAATAACAATATAGCACCCATTTATAAATTTTCCTATGAAAACTAAAATGAAATATAATATCGCAATGAGACTATATTTTTAGTTTAAGCAACTTTAAAACATGAACCGAGGGGCACATGTGCGAAGATTCTGGTCGGTTGTGGCACTCTGGAGAATGTTTTTCTTTTGCGAGAGGGTTGGTGTAGTTAACTTTTTTTAAAGAGCAGGTCAAATTGGACTAGAGTGGAAAATGTTCTATCATCAAATAACGACAATATAATGCAGGCACAGTCAGTTCATTTATACTTTCCAAAATGCTAAATAAATAATGCCAAGTTTTTTTCATTAACATGGTACTTAACGTGAATTATAAGTATTTAATTAATTAATTATTATTTTAAAGAACTTTTAAATAATTTTATATTATCAATTATAAATATTTAATATCTCCATCTTATTATATATATAAATATTTGAATAATTTATATTATCAAATATAAATATTAATAAAGGCAACTATCCTTTAGTGTTCATATTTTTTATTTCTAAATTATCCTTCAATATATATAACTGCTTTCATTTTTTTCATAAACCTTCAAAATATAACGGTTGTTGTCAATATATTTTTCAATTACTTTTTCTTTTCTTCTTTTTATTTTAAAAATAAAAATATAAAGATACAAATGCCCTCTTTTTCAACTAATCAATTATAAAGTCAGTCATATTCAGGCGCTCTTTAATTATACTCTGCAATTTGTTTAACTTAAAACTATTTTTTGATAAGATTCATTTGCTAGCGTGGCTTGAACTGTGCAAGGCCCAAAATCTTGGGAGGTTTGTGTCTTAAATCCTGTGAAGAGATGTGCAAGGCCTTTCTCTTGAAGGTTGGGTGGGAATTATCCAACGGAGTTGCTATTGGTTCCTATAGGTATAGATATTCAATCACTTTTTAAATTTGTATTATAAATAAATAAATATTTGGCATTTCTTTCCTATCTTCTAGAACTCTCACGAATCTTTCAAATCTACTGTGTACCTTTTTTTCCATATCTTATAAATATTTTGTTACAGATCATATGGGCTGGAAAGTGTTAATATATACGTACTAATTGTTTAAGAGTATCACAATAAATAAAGATTCTGATATCAATCATTAGAAATTTTAGTCTAATAAACTGAAAGAAAGAGCCAGCATGTATAGAGGTAACTCACTTATAAATAGAGGTTATATTAATAGGGAAATGTACACGCTCTCTTGACCTTATTTTTTCTATTAATATTGTGCACACATTTCATCATTATTGGTTGAGTATTGCTTCAGTAGTGATCATATTTTCAGATGTATTTTCTTCCATAAATACCTTTAAGAGAGTTAGTGATCTAATATCAAAGTATCAGCAAAACTTACTAGACATTCTTGTTCGTAAAAACAGAACACATTTCAAAACATTTTTTCATGTCAAAGTAAATAACAATCATCAATCAAACTTCTACTAACACAATAATGCATGGCCACCTAACAGAGGCGAAATTACTGAATGATATTGAAATTTCATCCTTGAAAGACTGAAGTACAAAGAAACATATATAAAGATTGGGATAGTTGAAGTTCTCTAACAGATATAAAATTGTTAAATTTCTTAAATCAAGGGTGTCTTTGGTTTCCCTCTCTCTCTTTCTTTGTCACACACTTGTATCCAATTTCTTCTCTCCATTTTGTCTTGCACTTTTGTTGTAGTATTACATTGTAAGGATGGAAGGAGAAGGAAAAGTGTATGCAGAAAATGAGAACCAAAACAGGTTCAAAAGAATATGTATTGTCACCTTTTTTTTTCTCCCTGAAAATAACATTTTCACGAAAACATGATTTTGTTATAAATTTATATAACAGAATCATATATCTGTTATTTACAGAGGATGAAAAAAAATAATCAACAAAAATATGATTCGATTGAGGTGCGGCAAAGAAACATGTGGCAGAATTCACAAGCTAAGAGGAATTCCTTTCTCTTATTCTTCTTCTTCAACACCTTTCAAGTTCTTAACCCCTCCTTTCTCCACCCATTGCTTTCATGCTTTCCGATCCCAATTAATCTCCAAGGTTACCTCACTTTCTGATCTGGGTACTCTTCAATATTCAATTTTTATCCCTTTTAAACTTGTGTGATCTTATGGGGCATTATTTGTTCCTTTACTTTTTATATATTCACAATCACTCCATGCCATTCTCTAGTTCTTTTTGAATCCCTGCCTGTGTCCCTGATGATGCTATTATGTGAGTGTGAATGTTTAGTTAGTTCTAAGGAAATAATGCTTTTATTTAGGGTCATCATGTTCATGTTCCACAAATGAGGAACTTTTCTAAGATGGTCTCTGCTGAACAAAAGGAGGGATTGAAGGTGCGAGTGAGTGTGGGTTAAGATCTAGACGAAGGTGGTGGCATGTGACGTTGGTGCCGTGGTGATGGGTTGGGTGGGTGAGAAGAAGGGGAAAAACGAGGGGTAAAAATGTCTTTTCACGCATTTATAGAGGTCAATAACAATTGAGATTGCGGGCAATAGTAACTCCTATATTATCCCATTCAATTGGATAAGAGAAATGACAAACCTTGCTTGGGCCAAGTAAGTATATGTGCCCAATCCCACAATTTATCTCAATTTATACAACGCTACACATGAATTTTTCGCGTTTAATGTTTTTTATTTAATATTATTTTATTATTGAAAGTAGATTCACGGCACAACTGTTAGAACTTCGAATTGCTAACCATGTCACTAATTGAGGTTATAGATTTGTGTATTGAAAAATCAATCTCTTGTAAGATAAAATTGCGGATCCATTAACCCATCAATTGTGTTTGTGTTACTCTCCCATCAGCACCGTTAGCCTTTGCTCTACCTCCATCTGCAACATTCTCATCATCCAAAGAGACAAAAAAAGAAAAAAAGAAAATGAATCACTAACAATACCCTCGACATAAAACAAGCAATAGCGTTCCCCAGCAACCTCTCGTGACAGTAATGTGATATATAGTTATAAACACAGGCTTCAAGTGTAATGAAGGATAAATGACGAAACCAGGCAAAAAAACAAAAACCTATGGTACCAATTTGTCCATAGAAAAACTATTTTCATTTCAAAATAAGTGTGACATTTAAAAAAATCTCAAAATAAATGTTATAAATTTTTAATGTAACATTAATTATTATTATTTTTATTAATACTCCTAATAAGTTAATTTTATAAAATTATTAATCAATTTCATTTATTTAATAATTTTTAATCTATATAAAACAATGATGACACTTATTTTAAAGCAGAAAAAAGTCTTAACTATTGATTAATAACTAGCTTTTTCTTTATATGTGGGAAACGACCGTGCATGAACCATACACGAGTAGAGATTCATACTTATGGGTCACTTTCCTTCTTACTTTTAGTCTTTCACGTTTCTGTTTCTCACCTTTGAAAACATCTCTGTCGGCAATTTTGTTGCCGTGTGCACAGTGTTGTACTATTGTAGGTGTTTAGGTTTTCGTACCCATAGGCCTCACACATCAACAGATTCCGCGTGTTTAACGAGTGCTACAATTAAGTTTTATGAAAAAAATCTTTAAATATCCAAAATCAATTGATATCTGAGAGAGGTAAAAAAAATATATTAATATGATAGATATAAATGATAAGGTATGATAAAAAAAAAAAGAGAGATAAAGAAAAATTAAGATTACTGATAGAGTGTTTAATATTTAGGAATATTGAAAAATAAGAATTAGTTTTTCTTTTATTTGACATTTTCTATAATGTTTGGTAGTACATTATAATGGAAAAATTACTTTTTGAACATAACTTTTTATAATGTTTTATAATTACGAAAAAAGAAAAAAAAATGTGAAATATATAACATGTTCAATCAATGCGATGAAAAGATAAAAAAATTATATAAATGATTGAAGAATTTAATTATAATATACTGAGGGTATAAATGGATATTTTATAATGCATCTAATAGTGAACTGTTATATATAATAAATTTATTTATGCATAATTATTATTTTGTTAAATTGATCCGCAAGTTCTTATATTTTTACTAAATTTTGAATTAATTCTTGAACTTATTTTTTTTTTCAATTGGATTTTCGTATCTAGTTGTCATTTTGAAAAATTACGAGGCATAAACAATGGGTTGGTAATTTAAAGTGTGTTGTAAACACAATTAGATAAATTGTGAGAGTTTTAAGAATTTCAACTTTCTACAAAACCAAACAATAAAAGAAGCTTGTGAATGAATATATGGGTTTAATTAATCTTTTAGAAGTTGAAACAATTAAGTCACATAATTTTTTCATACGGATAAAATGTATCATTTTTATTTATAGTTTTAATTTCAATTAAAATTATTAAATTAGTTCAATTCATTTCAATTTGAATTAAAATTCTTGAACGATATCTT
>PYAF01001934.1:1258926-1272060 GCA_007407185.1 Glycine tomentella
TATTTTGAGTTTCTTATAAATTAATAAATTTTAATTTAGATCTCTAATAATTATATTTCTTTTTTGCGTTGGATCCTTTTTTATCCTTGTTATTTGGTTTTGTGCTTTTAATATATTTATTTATTTTTTTGATTATGCTAAATTAGAAAATTTTGTTTTGAGTCTATTAAATATTTTTGAAATGAACTAACATAAAATGAATAAAATTTTATAAGAATCAAAATAGAAAATAGATATATTAGAAGGACTAAGTAAACAAAATATTAAAGAATAATTTTTTATCAAAAATTCAAAAAAATATATTAAAAACTCTAAAAAAATTTAATTTACCATTGACGAAAATATATTTAGGTATTTCATAAACATAGTCATTCATGTTCAAGGAAAAATTTAAATGAATCAAATTGAAAATTGTTTTTACTAGTCGTAGTTCAATCAGACTTTAAACCGAGGGTGGACTTGAATTATGTCCACTCAAATTTTAAAAAATAACCACTTTAAACGTTTTAGGCAAAAAAATCATATGTACTTTTCTCTTATAATATTCTCAGTCTTTTATTTGCTAATAATTTATATATCCACTTAACTATAAAAAAAATCCACTTGATAATAAAGTCATCCCTTCTAACACGTTTTAATCATTAATTAAAATTAAGGATCATATCCGTCAATCACCCAATAATGCATATGTACTTGGTGGGTCAGTGATTGTTGGTGGTCCAACCAAACTAAAGGACAATGAAATTTTAAGGTCGATAAAAGTTTAGGAGTCGATTAAGATTATTATACACATTTGATTTTTTTTTTTAACACAAATTCCTATTGGTCAAGTAACAAGGAGAAGGAGGACCACTTTAATTGAAGATTTTATTATTATTATTATCAATACTAGTAAGTAGTAACATTCTCTCTAACACACAATTTCAGATATTTATATTTTTTATGGATGATTAAAATTTTATTGAAAGTCACTAATTTTAGTATGTTTTGTTTTTCAATTAATATTTATCTCTCTTAATTTATATCAAACGAAAAATAAAATCTATCAAAATTAATAATTTTTAATAAATTCTAATCAATTAAAAAAATATTCAAAAGAAAATATTAGAAAATATGCTTAGCATTTTTCTCTTATCAAAATTTACATAGATATAAAATCTAAGTGCTTGTATAGGAAATCATTAAAATAATAAAATGTGTTAAAATGCAAATATTTGAAGAAATGAAATCAAATGAAAATAAAATAACATTATTTTTTGTAATTATGATTAAAAACTAAGAATCAAAATACAAATATTTTCTTAAGAGCCTGTTTAGTTTAACAACGTGTTTTCGGTTTTTAAGTTTTCACAAATAATTATAAATTTGTGATTTTTTTTTTGAAGATTTGTATACGAAATAATAAAAATAACAAATTCAACTCAGATTTTATTCTTGCAAAAAATAAAAGCACGGGTTTTCTCATTTATCAAATAAGGTAACTTTAGACAAAATAATTAAAATTCGACTTCATTTGATAACTTTTTGAGTTGAAAAAAAGGTTTGATATTTTTAAATATTTATTCTCTTACTAACAATTTCTGACTTTCTGTATAGAACTTATCTTAAAACGAATTTCACGTGCGGGAGCTGGAAAAAGTCTTTTGTTAAAAATCGTGTGTACAATATATATAGTTTATCCACCGTGTTTTCAATGTGAAATCATGCACTGTTTGTCTCGTGCAAGCTTTCTCATCTCACCACCATATATTAAAATATTTATTTTGGAAAACACTGACGTGTGTTTTAGATTATATTTTAGATTGCTGATAAAAGGTGGAATATAGAGGGATGGAGTGAAAGAAAAATTTGTTTGATTCATGAAAATAGAAATAGAACGTAATGAAAGACGATGAATCATAATCTATTCTATTACTATGTACCAAAAAAATACACATGTACCAAAAAAGAATCTATTCTATTACATTAATTAACTTTAATTTTGTACCCCAAATTTGAAATGCATTTGATGAAATAGAGCTATGTTGTTTGGTATATTATAATGACTATTTTATCTTTGTAAATTTTTCATCCTAATCATTAACATCATAGATAACATATTTAAAATAAGAATAATATATGAAAATTAAAATGTTATAATTTTTTTTTTTGGAACAACGTAATGAAATCTTCATTATATTTTAGGGATTAAAGTTTCTTATGTTATATGAGATAAATTTTTCTCCTATACATCAAAACTACATAGTTTTGAATTAAATTTTAAGGATAAGTTAGTTTCAGATTTTATATTCAAATTTTATCAATAACATATCGTAAAATTAAGGAACATTATCTTTTATTCAACAACAAGAGGGGAGACATGTATGAAGTATCTGTTCTGATTGTGTTTTTTTATTAAAAAAAAGAAGAAAATTTAACCAAAAACTAAGTAATTTTTGTATATAAGAAAAAAACTTATCTCATATAACATGAGAAACTTTAATTCCTATATTTTATTATAAAATATTTAAATAATGAAATGACATTTCTATTACATTTCATGCCAATCCATCTAATTCCATTATATTATATTTCGATTAATTTCATTCTATTATCTATCATCAATCTAAACACAACCTTAAAGTTTAAACGTTTGTTTAATTTCGTAAAAATATGTATTAACACAACCTTAATATATTTAACTTCATTTGTAATCTTTCTTCTTTTTTGTTTGACAAAAAGAGACGAAATTAGAGAAGGAAACTATCAAAGATTATGCACATAGTAAGCATCGATCAGCACAAGAGGTTAAATACGAGGCTGAATTTGAAGTGCCAGACAACTTTGGAGAAGTTGGGGCCATTTTTGTGACGAATGAGCATCACAGGGAAATGTTCATCAAAGACATTGTCTTGGATGGTTTCCTCTTGGGTCCTGTTAAATTTACCTGCGAATCTTGGGTTCACTCCAAGTATGATAACCCTGCTAAGCGAGTGTTTTTCTCCAACAAGGTTTCATCACCACTCCCTATTTATATTTCAATAATTTTTGGATCTTTGAATTTATAAATAATTAAATATAGCAACAAAGATAAAATTTACTTTATTCTTCCCTCGTGTTATTTTTTAGGTGTAGTTTGATTTCTTAAGTTGAAAAAATCTCATTTTAATAACTTAAAGTATTTATATTAGATCAAATTGATTTTTTTAATAAAAAATTACATCAAAACTATTAATTTTAGCTCATGTTACAAACACTTATGTAACGTAAAATGATAATAGTTAGATAAAATGATAATATCTCTTATAGTTTGTCAAATATCACTAAATTGATCGAATCAGTATAATAAATTGATACCAACTTGGTCTAAAACCTTAGACTTACCAAATTTAAACTTATTTTTAAATTTAAAAGATAAACTGAAATAAAAAATATCAGAGTTATCTGACATATATAAAATGATAACATCTCTTACACTTTGTCATGTGCCACTAAGTTGGTCAAATTAATATAATAAACTAATGTTAACTTGATCTAAACACTTTAAGAGACCAAATTAAATTAAAATTAGTTTTTTAAATTTAAAAGATAAACTGAAATGAAATAATAAAAACAGAGATCTAAACTCCAAAGTATCTTTTAACAAAAAAATTAAGCTTAAAAACTCAATAATTACAAATAAATAGTAACTGAATTAATTTAACTAATTAAAAGTTAATTAGAAGTATCTATGCATAATTTTGTAGGAGTTTTTTTATACGTCTAACACTTCACCCAAACTTAAGAAACTTCAAAACAATGTCATGTCATTGATAAATTTTATCAAACAAAGTTGTTTTAAAAAATAAAATTTAATTGTAAATTTTATCATGATTGACAAAGATGAATGCTATTAACATCATTTGTAATTATAATTAATATAAAAAAGTTATTTTTCTATATTAATTATAATTACAACTGATATAAAAAATATATAAAAATGAATTTTAACATCACTTTATTATAACATGATGATAAAATGCAAAAAATAAAAAAATGATGGTAAAGTTTAAGAAATATTGAAAATTGGATGATAAAATTAGTGAATAAAACTTGAGTAATAAAATTTGTGAAATTATGAAAGATGAGATAAAATTTATAAAATAATAAAAATTTGATAATAAAATTTACAACTAAGAGAAAAAAAAAACAATTCTTTAAAGCAATACTTCTAGAGATAAGCTAACATTCTAATCCTTGAGAGAAAGGTAAGTGGCAAGTGTCGTTAATATGTTTGTACATCCATTTTAAGGTATTGGATTTGTCAACTAATATACTTATTTATTTACTTTTATTATGATTAAATTTGAAAACAGTCATATTTGCCATCTGAAACACCAGAAGGAGTGAAGAGGTTAAGAGAAGAGGAGCTAGAACAGTTAAGGGGCAATGGGCAAGGTGAACGCAAGAGCTTTGAGAGAATATATGATTACGATGTGTACAATGATCTTGGAGATCCTGATAGCAGCGATGACCTCAAGAGACCCGTTCTTGGTGGCAATGAACATCCATATCCAAGGCGTTGTAGAACAGGAAGGCCTCGTTGCGAAAAAGGTACATCGTACAATATTCTTTCTCATTTAATTTCATTTTATTTATAAGACTTAATTTTTTAAACTTGGTCGTTGATCCAATTCATATTATTTTATACATTAATTATTTTTAAATTTAAAATATCCTTAATTAAATAAAAGAGAAATTACATTAACATACATTTAGAAAAAAAAAACATTAATGATAATAATATTTTTGAAAAAATATATAAATTTAAGACAAATTTTTATTATTGATTAACATTAATTATTTTTTTTTAATCTTGATGAATTAAGTAATTAAATTTTATAATAAAAATGATAGTATTTCATATATCACATTGCAAGTTCTGTTCATCATTCAATAATTTCTTGTGGAACCACTCATGAATCATTGTGTTTCAAACGAATCATTGGTGCTACATCATTGCATTTTCAAAGTACGTGATCACATATAAGGAGAAAAGAAGTAACTTACTAAGAAGGGTAACAAAAAAAAAGGGTTGTTCATGTGAACTAATGAAGAAGAAGTAAAGAATTTTATTAGGGTTGGTTAGTTGCTAAAAGTTCTAAAGTCTAAATTTTGTAAAAATACAATACTCTTTTTTTTGCCTCGGTAAAAATATAATACTTTTAAGGAAGACGAGTCGTTTTGTTTTAGTAACTTGTTGGTCATAGATCCCTTTTATTTGCTCATAGCGTGAAGTCTCGAGATAATATGATAAGTAATTTTTTAAAAATACAATACTTTACCAAGCTTTTAAGAATTTAATTTATATATTAGTAGTGTAAACTATTTTTAAATTCTTTATTTCTTTAAATAGGACGATAATATAAAATTAATTAAAAATTACAATCCTAATTTCTCAAAATTAATCAAACTCATTTTTAAAGTCTTTTTTTAAGCATTATAAAATTAACAAGTTATTCATAATTTTAAATATCCACCAATACCTATTATTTTTATCATATCATAAATTTTATACTTTTTTTATTCTCTTTCTAAATATTGAGTAATATATTGGATGTACACTAATATATTTCATTTTTTTATGATAAGAAAAATAGATAAATTCCTAGACAAACAGAAACGATATGCACGCGCGCGCATATATATATATATATATGTGTGTGTGTGTGGGGGTGTCTTCTTATATCATTTTCTTGATAAAAAGAAAAGATTAGATGGGTCACACGTGGCCAGCCAGAAAGCCATTGTAGTCTTGGCCTACTTAACTCAGTTATCTGGTTATCATGCATGGATGGCTGGTTCCTCGCGTGTTTGGATTCCCTTCTTCATGCAACTGCTTTTTGAGCCCTACAAAATCTTCATCCTTACTTTTATTTTTTATTATTAGAAAGTCGTCCTTGCACAGTGTTGTAGGAACACATTTTCTGTGGTAAGAATGAACACGATACAAAGATGAAATCTGAAACACATGTAGAATGGCAGAGTCTGGTGGCCAACCTTATCTTCGTATTCGTACGGTCATGGCATCATACTGGTCCCGTGTGTGCGTTCAGATTGCCTGCATGCATTTGCGCTTGACTTAGATTGTGACCACAGTCTGCAACAAATCCAACCTCCACTTATTTTTCATCTGCACCTAATTCTAATATCTATCGTCTAATTTAAATCAAATCAAATAATATATATATATATATATATATATATATAATTTTTACTTGTTTATATAAGTAAAATAAATAAATAAATAAACTATATTTGATAAATTTTTATAATAATAAAAAATTAATCTAATATTTTTAACAAAAACCATTTCAAGTTTTTATATTATATAAAAATTCTTAAATTAAAAAAATAAAAAACTCCACTTTTCAACCTCCCATAATTTGCTTCTGGTCTGTTAGGTTTTATAAAGAAATAAAAAATATTTATATAAATGACACAAATATCTATATATAAAAAAAACACGACCTTACTATTTTCCCTCCTTTCAGCTAGCTCTATTTTCCCCTAATTAATCAATATCGATACTTTCTTTTAACTATATTATTTTAACTAGAATTATAATTTTATTTCGATAATTTATATTGATATTTAATGTAAATATTTATAATTAGTTAAAAGTTAATTTTAATTAACTAAAAAAACTTAAGAAATCAATTGCATTTTAAAAAAAATCTTTCTCTTAATTCTCTTCCTCTTTTACTCTTCTTTTTTTAACCATATATTAGTAGTCTCTGCTTATAAAACATATATATTAATAGTCTCTTGTACAAATTGCAATGAGAATCTATCATATTTATGAGTTCATTATTTTAAAAACTAATTTTATTTCATTAAATTATAATTTTAATGAAAGTTTGTAAGCTTTTCTATGTTAAAAAATTCAATATTGATGGGAAAGATTCTTGTTTGAGATCAAAACAATTTGTTAATTTTGATTGATTGGTTTAACTTTTCACAGATCCATTGTCGGAGAAAAGAAGTAGCACGGTGTACGTGCCTAGAGACGAAAGCTTCTCGGAAGTAAAGCAAGTAACGTTTTCGACAAAGACGTTATCGACGGGGTTGAAAGCGCTGGTGCCGGCGCTGAAGACATTGATTGTTGACAAGAATCTAGGGTTTCCTGTGTTCTCGGCCATAGATGACCTTTTCGATGAAGGCCTTTACTTGCCTCCTCTCCAAGGCATCAGGAGTATCTTGCCCAGGCTCGTTAGGTTTATTAAGGATACTGAGGAGGACATTCTCCGTTTTGATCCTCCCGATACAATGAACAGTAAGAGATACTCCCTCTGGTTTCCAATATGAGTAAAAATTGAATAATTTGTTGCCTATGAGTCTGCTAGTGAGGTAACTAATTAATCAATGCTTGTGGCTGCGCATGCATTTCATTACTTTGACAGAGGACAGATTTTTCTGGTTAAGGGATGAAGAATTTGGAAGACAGACTCTCGCGGGTCTTAACCCTTGCTGCATCCAATTGGTCACGGTACACTTAATTATTTTTTTAGTTCTTCCCTTCCAATTTACAAAAAATTACAAATTGTTTTAAGAAATAATATTTCTTTTACACCCAAAACTAGATGGTACCTTGAGAGAGTAGAGATAGAAATATATGATAGATGATATGATTTTATAGGAAAAAAGATAAAAAGAAAAATAAAAATGTCAACCGGGTATTTTATATTTGTAGGTGTAAAAAAATCAGGAGTCTTGTTTTAATATACTGAAATTAAAAGCAGAATTAAAAGTGTTCCTAAATCAGATAGCATAAAGAAAATTCATATTATAATTTATTTGTAACTTTATGAATTGAATTATATTAAATTGATTTATATATCGAAGCTTATAGCTTAGGTGATCAATACTGTACTAATTTTTTAATCAATATTTATATTTGTAATAAAAACTTATTGTCATGTCATGTAGGAATGGCCATTGAAAAGCAAACTTGATCCCGAAATTTATGGCCCTGCGGAATCAGCCATCACTACCGAAATAGTTGAGCAGGAAATAAGAGGGTTCAATACGGTGGAAGAGGTATGTTTTAATGCAAGGATGGTTGTTATTAACTATTTCGTGATATTGACTAATGACTATAAATTCAACATGTTTTTATGCTGCAATTTTGACTCGTGAAATACAGGCCATAAAACAGAAGAAACTGTTCATCCTGGACTACCACGATTTGTTGTTGCCATTAGTAAAGGATGTGAGAGAACTTGAAGGCACAACGCTATATGGATCAAGGGCATTGTTCTTCCTAACCCGCGAAGGCACATTGAGACCGCTGGCTATTGAGCTGACTCGGCCACCAATGGACGGAAAGCCGCA
The DNA here is from genome assembly GCA_007407185.1 of Glycine tomentella. Taxonomy (NCBI): domain Eukaryota; kingdom Viridiplantae; phylum Streptophyta; class Magnoliopsida; order Fabales; family Fabaceae; genus Glycine; species Glycine tomentella. The sequence continues at coordinate 1,267,279 of PYAF01001934.1, forward strand.
ATGGAAGGAAGTCTTCACGCCTTGCTGGCACTCAACCGGTGTCTGGCTTTGGAGGCTAGCCAAACTTCATATCCTCGCCCACGACTCTGGTTACCATCAACTTGTTAGTCACTGGTATCAATTCATCAATTCCCTACCTCCTATATTTACATCAGTTTCTCAATAAATTATTTCTATTTTTTAGGGAAGAAAATATAAGTTTAACCGTTTATTTGGGAAGTGCGGATCCAAAGTTACAACGTGTATTTGGATTTCAGTTCAAAATATAGAATTTGATTAAACTCATCTTTGTAAATTTTAGTTTAGTTAAAAGTAGGTCCATTATTATTTGATTTATGTTTAAAGCTTCTTACGTTCAACACAGCGAAGTGAGAGAGAGAAGAATTCGAGTAACTTTGGAATAAATCTCAATTTAAATGAAAGTCATACGGTTAAATTCAAATGAAAAGTCAATTTTCCAGATAAGAAGATATAATTTTTTTATGAAGGGTGAATCTCAATTTGGATGTCGAAACACACCCTCACCTATTTTAGGTTGTTGGGCACTTGGGCTCTCTACTATCATGCATGTTGAATTGTGAAGTGTAGTCAAATATCAAATCTGAACTTATATATACTTTAATCTATCTATTTTGAGTCATGATACTAATGCATTTAACACATGATGTGATAATAAAAAATATAATGAAAGTGATATGAGATGAAAAAGAAAGTAAATTAGAAGTGATAAGATTAACTTGATAGTAGAAGGAAAAAAGAATGAGAAAAATGTGATGATTTTAGTTTCTTCACTTAATAAAAAAATTAATAATTAATATTTAAGAGAAAAAAATAAAGTGAATGAAAGAGAAGTACTCTTTCCATCTATTTAAATATTAATGAATGTGGTACTGATACATTCTCCGAATTAAATAGTGATCCATATAGATTTTTGGTTTTATTCCTGCAGGCTACGAACTCACTGTGCAACAGAGCCTTACATCCTTGCAACAAACAGGCAACTGAGTGCAATGCACCCAATCTACAGATTACTGCATCCCCATTTCCGTTACACCATGGAAATCAACGCGCTTGCTCGCGAGGCACTGATAAACGCCAACGGAATAATCGAAAGCAGTTTCACTCCGGGGAAGCACTCCATCCTCTTAAGCTCAATCGCCTACGACCAACAATGGCAATTCGACCTGCAATCCCTCCCAAAGGACCTCATCAGCAGAGGCATGGCCGTGGAGGACCCCACCGCCCCCCACGGCCTCAAGCTAACCATCGAAGACTACCCTTACGCCAACGACGGCCTCGTCCTCTGGGACACCCTCAAAAGCTGGTTCACCGAATACGTTAACCACTACTACGCCGACGATGCTTCTATAGTGTCGGACACGGAGCTCCAAGCCTGGTGGGAAGAGATCAGAACCGTTGGACACCCGGATAAAAAAGACGAACCTTGGTGGCCGGTCTTAAAAACAAAGTTAGATTTGATTGACATTGTGACAACAATCGCGTGGACGACTTCCGGCCACCACGCGGCTGTGAACTTCGGACAATTCTCCTTTGCGGGGTATTTCCCAAACAGACCCACCATTGCAAGAAACAAGATGCCCTCCGAGGACCCTTCGGACGCCGAATGGGAGCTGTTCTTGGAGAAGCCCGAGGTTATTATGCTGAAGTGCTTCCCGTCGCAGATTCAGGCCGCCACCGTGATGACGGTGCTGGACATTCTGTCCAACCACTCGCCGGACGAGGAGTATCTCGGGGACACGGTGGAGCCGGCGTGGGAGGAGGAGCCGCTTGTGAAGGCCGCGTTTGAGAAGTTTAGAGGGAAGTTGATTGAGCTTGAAGGGATTATTGACGCCAGGAATGCCGATAGGACCAGGAGGAACCGGAACGGTGCCGGGATTGTGCCCTATGAACTTCTCAAGCCTTCTTCGGAGCCTGGTGTCACAGGAAAGGGAGTTCCTTATAGCATCTCTATTTGATTCTAAGTTATGCATGATTCTGTGTATCGTCACTGCATGTAATCGATAACATGCGTCTGACTCCAGAGTCCAGAAAACATATATTTAATATACATGCTCATAAGCTGCAAATAATATTGGTTTGCCCAAATATCCAACTCCATTATAATTGATTAACTTTCTTTAGAGCTGGCCTATCAGCCTTTTGTTGTGCTCTGTTTTCCTAACAAACAACATCTACAATACATATACATAGTTCCTTATTATAATCTTCTGAACCTACTATTTTATATAAAAATGGATGTTTAAATTAATTTTATGTGTCATATATTATTTAAAAATATGTTATTTATGATATAATATTGTTAAATAATAATTTTCTTTTATAAATAATTTTACGTCATATGTTTCAATTTGTAATAAAAATACTTAAAATTAAATAATTCATGCAAGCACATCCATTTCATTAAAGATACTCTAATTAGTACTAAGACTTGTGCGTATAAAAAATTGGAATTAATTAAAATATTAAATTCGATCAATTACTTTGGTTTAGATTTTTTGAAAACAAATTTGATATAATAATGGGTCGCGTACCAATGTGCAGGGATGGATGGGGTCCATGGGCATGTCAGTATCATCAATTCAATTTAGATCTTTGGTTAATTTTTTTTCTTCCTTTAATTCATTATTTTAGATTCAATTTCATCATCAATTTCTTTTTTTAATTTGATTTTCTAATTTTTAAAATCGATTTAATTTGATTTTTGAGTCTAAATTATAAGAAATCATGTTTTGTGATAACAAAATGTATATTCTTTCAAAAAAATGAATCAATTTTAAAAATTAGAAAATTAAATTAAATTGAATAAAATAATAAATTTAAAAGAAAAAAAACCCTAATTTAACCTAGATCTTTTGGGTATCCACAAACAATACTAATAAAATATGAGGCAAATATCCATTGGGGATAGAGATATGGGGCACTATAATACTCACATGTCGGGGGAATTAACAGTCAATAATGAATAAATGAGCTTATTATTAAAATTATAACATTTCATTATTGACTGTTAAGTTAATTATTAAGCTGAAATGTTAACAAAACTTGTTTACTCATTTCTTTTAGTTTGGTTACTTATTTCTTTACGGTTAGGTAATTATTTTACAAGCCTCTATTTGATAGTTTTAGACTTGTGTTGATTTGTCAATGAATTATAGCTTACTTGATTAAATAGGATACGAAAGTTAATATCTTCAATTTTTACCGATGAAAAAAACTTGTGTTGATCTAATTAAGGAATTATTTTCTCACCAAATTGTACTTGTTATAATGGACTAGCTAGTATTGATGACCTTAATTGAATGCACTTACTAAAATCCATTTCATTTCACTCTGGACATGAAAGGAAATTCCTTAGGTTAGAATGTTTAATATCAGTTTATAAAATGTAGCCGGTAATCTCTAACATTATAACAACTTTAACAAGAAGATTGGAATAAATTGAGAAACGAGCAAAACAAAGAGAAAATAAAAAAATAGAAAAAGTAAAAAATCTCAATCATTGATATGAATTTATATAAATCTATCGGTTATAAATTAAACTAGTCGCCCTCCCTAGTAAAAAATGAAAATTGGAGCTAAATTAAATATCATGTATTTGAATTTAATTTTACTCGCGAGTCAATCGAAACCCACCAACACTTCTATTTAATTGAGCATCTTAATGCCAAAAACTCAAAATACCCACGTGCTGGAAATATAAAAATCTGAAGCTAATAAAAGAAGTTTCTGTGAGTTAAAATGAAAAGGGACGTGATTTTGGAAGAATCTGACCAAGGTCCAAACACGTGTTAATGTTTAAGATTACTGGTCCCTCTTGTTAAAAAAAAAAAAAAAAAAGACTACTGTAACAGTCTGCTTATTCAAAAAAAAAAAATATTAAGGAAAAGGATAATCATGGTTCTAATTTCTAAAGTTTGTCTTTTATTTAATTAAATGAAAAAGTAAAATAACTAAAGAAGAAAAAATTAAAACAAAATTATTTTTCTTATTTTCGTCTATGCAATTTATCTCTCACACGTACTCGTTTCATTTCTTCCTTCCAAATCAATGGTTAGTGAGGGATGTGAGGTACGACAAACACGTCATCCTATCCCGTCCTTGAAAACGCGTTCTCATCTACAGTTTTTTCCTTGTTCATCATGTTAGTCATGTTTTTAATTCGCATTTCTTTTGAAAAATAATCATTTCGGACTCAAGAAAATTGTGTATATTTATACGAAAAGAAGAATTAAAAGATAAGAGGGAAAGAGTCAAAGAGATTAAATAGAGTAAACAATATAAGATGATATAAATAAAAATATGTGACGCTAGAATGTATAAAAATATGTGAAGATTTTTTATCTTTGTTTTTTTAAAGAAAAAAGAATGGTGAGATATTAAGAAATGAGTTTCTCTCTCTTGAAAATAGAAGTTTAAGGAAACGTGAATAAAAATTATATTTAATCCAATAATAAGTTGTGTACATAAAATAAAATATATTTTATTATATAATTATAAAAGAGAAGATATTAAGTTACTTTTAGAATATCTATTTCTAAAAGAGTTATTCTTTATTTTTATTATTTATTTTATTTTATTGGAATGTAATGATTAATTTTAGTGACTTTTTCTTTAAATATTTTTTATTATTGTTATTATTGTTTTTTTTTAATTTTCCTTTAAATAATTTTATAAATAAGTGGTTAATATATATTTGTGTAGAAACGAAAAAAATACAAAAAGACAAACTTAACAATCTAATATTGTTTACTCTATTTAATC
>PYAF01001934.1:1280710-1297744 GCA_007407185.1 Glycine tomentella
GAGAGAAAATTTAATGTTAATAGAGACGAAAAAAGAAAGATAAATAATTATTTTAAAATTGAATCATAAATGTGCATTAGCATTTTTCATATAGTTTTTTTTTTTTTACTAGTGTCCTTGAGACAATGATTAAAAAAATAAAAAATAAATGTTTGTATTAAGATACACAAAATTAAGTTACTTGTGATATTTTTAGACTCTTATAATTTTCACAATAAATATTTTCTTTTTAGATTTTTAACCAATTTCTAAAGATATTGATTAACAAGACCATATATAAATTATGCAAGACATAAATTTATCTTGATGATTTTTAAATAGTTAATATTTTTAGAAAAATACACAACATTTTCAAGTTATTAATTATTAACTTTTAATTATGACTATTTATGTGAAATGATGTAGATAAAATTGATAGATTTAATTAACATTTGATGAGACATTTTAATGATAGATTTAATATTTATTCTGTGCTGAAGATATGTGAAAACAGCAGAAAGTCAAGGGCTAAAGACATAGCAAGCAAATAGCAAATATAAAACAAGATGGCTTATTTTGCATATATTTTGGACCATAAAACATAAAACATAAAACGAGAGAGATGATAAAACCTCAAGTGTATCAATCACAGAACACCAACCAAACCCTCTTGTTTCTGCAGAGGCCATCCGTTCACAGTAGTGCTGCATCTCTTCCACTATGGTTGGGGAATAAAGTGCAGAGGCAAAAAAAGCTTAACCACCTCGTTCTGGTTTCACGCAACGTTGAAACTAATTCTACTACTCTTTCAACAACAACAGATACTCATACAGATGAGAGTACAGTGATTAAGGTTAAGGCCATAGTGAAGGTGAAAGTAACCGTGGGTGATTTCTTCTCAAGTCTGAGGTTAGACCGAGGAATCGATGATATAACAGATTTGCTTGGTAAATCTCTCCTCTTAGAGCTTGTTAGCTCTGAGCTTGATCCTGGTAAGTATACATATGCTTATTTAATTATTTGTTTATACTTTATATGTGGGTAGTTAAATAAGTTAATTAATATTTATTGCATAATTTGCTGTTTATTTTTATTTTTTTGTGTATGCCTACGTGCATCAACAATCTCTGTGTAATGATTTTTATTTTATTTATTTCACGAGAAAATAAAAGATTTTTTTTTAATTTTTTAACCAAACAAAAATAATAACAGAAAGAAAATATGGATAATAATTATTCATTTTTTCTCTTTTCTAAATACATCACCAGCCTTCCTTTGGTTGGCAGACAAGTAAGAATAGAGAGAGAAAAAATTGAAATTGAGAAAAAGAGAAAAATGTTTTTATTTTTATTTTTAAAATTTATTTTTTTACAAACAAAAATATTATTCTTATCCATATTTTCTTTCTGTTCCTCTTCTCTTTTCATTCTTAGAAAATAGAAACACATACTCAACAAAAGAGAAAAAGGAAAAAAAGAAACACACCATTCTTGGTTTGCTAACTAATGATTTTGGGAGTGTTTGGATTTGTGTTTCATTATTTAAAATCATGTTTAACTATTAAAACTATGATTGCCACCAAGGCCATAAACGTATTTTGGATCCAAAATACACTAACCCTATGTTTGGTTGAGAAAGAAAAAAAGGGAAAAAAGGAAAATGGAAGAAAAATTTCAAAATTTGAATTAGAAAGAAAATGGAAGGAAGGAAAAATTTAAATTTTTATATTTAAAAATAACTTTTCTTTCCATTTTCACATAAGTCCATTCAAGATACGGAGAGACAAACATACACTAATTAATTTGAATTTATTTTATCTAAATACTCACTTGTTTGAATTTACATTAAAAAAAATAATTATAGATATAAAATTTATTTTCACTTGAAACAAGTTTAGGTAATTTGTATGTTGGATAATAGGTTTTATACTAAGTTTTATTATTAATTACTTTTAAAACAAATCCATTTAAACACAAGTCATTTCATTTTAAAATTAATTTCTACCAAAATCTGTTTTACTAAACCAATGTAATTTAAAAGTCCTTTCTCATCATTATGTTTTTTCTTTCTCTTAATTATAGAAATTAATTATACACATATAAATTCTCATATAATAACATTCACTACTATTCTAAAATCTAAACTCAGGTTCTAACTTGTAACATTTATTTGGAAACCAGGCATAGCTTCTTTCTGGAAAAGGTAAAATATGTCATTTTTTATAAATGAAATACATCTTACAGAAAAAACAACAAATTGATTAATTAATTAATAAAAGTAATAACCATTCAGGATGAACTTCGTTTTTTACATGCAAAGTACCGAGAAAAAACCTTAATTTGACGTTTTTTTGGGGAAAACAATCAGTGCTTTATATTAGGTTGAAGAGTTGGATTCCTCTTTAATTACATAAATATATTGCATGTAAATATTATTAAGTTTACTTTTAATTCTATTAATTTTTTTTAAATAATTCTTATAAAATTTAATAAGGACGGGACTTATACATCAATATGTTATTTTAAATAATAAGTAACATGATATATTTAAATAAGGTCCTTTTATCATAAAAAGATGGCAGAAACTATTTTTAAAAATTTATAATTTATAAAGATAATTTAAAAAACACATCTTTTATCTTTATATATTAGCAACAGTTACAATTCAAGAGACAGAATAACGATGTTACCTTTGAAAAGTCGAATTAAAAGTGACATGTATGATGCACGGGCCCCAAATAATTACTTAACTTAGCAAAACATATGCCTACCAAAACTCACTTCAAAAGTTATACAGCCTATCGGAAACGAACAACCTGTATCTTTTTGTAATCTTGTGTTGGTGGACCACCTTTCGAGTATAAAATCTTGAAAAAATATTTTTAGACACTAAAATACCTTTTGATATCCAGTGAGAGAGACTGAAAAAAATAAGAAAGATATAGGTATAAAAATTGATAAAAAAAATTTGCTAAAAATTTTCATTATTAATTTTAACATTTTTTTATGAATTTTTTTGCTCTATTGATTTTTTTTATCAGCCAAATAAGTAAATATATTATTAAAATGGTACACGCAGTACCTGATAAAAACAAAGATGTTACAGTTAAAATAAGATACCCTCAGAACAGAACCGTTGAGCATTCTAACACCTTCCAATAACCCCCCAATTCCACTACCAAAAAACTGATACAATAGAAAACAAAGAAACTGATTAAGCACAAAACCATAAATCCCAGCCAAAAGAAGGGACCTACAAATTGTAACAGACCAAAAATGTACACACAGCCCCTACCACTGGTACATATATATATCAACGGCATGGAATTTTAACTAATTGGCCCAATTTTTATAACTCTCATCTTCTTAACTTTGACAAATAGAGGGTGAAACTAAACTTTATGTGGTATTAATTAAGATGTATATTCAAATGCAAACCCCTTATTGAACCTAAGTGCTTATGCTATAATCTTTCATGTGACGAGTGTTTAATTAAGTTATTCACTTAAACACGTTTTTGTACACATACATACTTTGTATGCGTTTTCTTAAACAATTTTGATGAATTATATATACTAATTAATTGGTTAATTGTGGGTTTAGTGACGGGGCTAGAGAAGGAAACACTGAGAGCATATGCACACAAAGCAGGAAATGGCGATGAGTCGGTTAAGTACGAAGCTAAATTTGAAGTTCCAGATGATTTTGGGGAGATTGGTGCTGTTCTTGTTGAGAATGAGCATCACAAGGAGATGTTCCTTGAAACAATCCACCTCGATGGCTTCCCTGAGGGTTCTATTCATTTTCATTGTGCCTCTTGGGTTCACTCCAAGTTCGATAATCCTACCAATAGGGTTTTCTTCTCCGACAAGGTACATAGTAGTATAGTGTTACACTCCTTTAAATTTTTTTTTTCTAGTTGATTAAAATTTATTAAAAACTACAAAATCAAGAAAAAGAATAATTGAATATGATGTCGGATTCACAAAGTTTTATTACTTCCAATAAATTTCAATCAATCAAAAAAGAATGCGTTCAAAAGACTGTGTCAGAGATTCTTAACACATTTCTCATACAAGTGTGATATGATCTTACTGGTTTAGTGTTACTTACCGCGAGAGACACCGAGTGGTTTAAGAAGACTACGAGAAGAAGAATTGAGTCATCTGAGAGGGAATGGAGAAGGGGAACGGAAGAGCTTTGAAAGAATATACGATTATGATATATACAATGACATTGGAGATCCTGATAAAAGTCTTGAACTTCAAAGACCTCCTTTAGGAGTTAAAGAGCGACCTTATCCTAGACGTTGTCGAACTGGTCGCCCACATAGTGAAGCAGGTATGTAATTCATGTTAGATTTTAGCTTAAAACCAATTCACACTAAGTGAAGTTACGCAACAGATATATAAGTATTTTTGATCCATAAAGTATTCTAAAATGATTTTTCAGAATTAATTAAGGATATGAAACTGAGATTTAACAAAGTGTAAACATTGTGACACTTGAATTGTGAGGATGCAGATCCATTGTCAGAGAAAAGAAGTAGAAGGTTTTACGTTCCAAGGGACGAGTGCTTCTCAGAGGTGAAGCAGCTCACGTTCTCAACCAAGACATTACACTCGGTGTTGCTAATATTGCTCCCAACTTTGGGGAAAATTATCAAAGAAAAGGACCTTGCATTTTCCTACTTCCACGACATAGATTCACTCTTCAGCCATGGACTTGACTTGCCTCCTGAAGAAACCGAGAAGGGCTTCTTAGGAAAAATCATGCCCAGGCTCGTCAAATCCATCTCTGGTGACAGGACACACGTACTTCGCTTCGAGACCCCAGAGACTATGAGCAGTCAGATTTCAATTCTCAATTCATTTATTTATTTACTATATGTATATTTAAATTCGCTGAAAGATATTTGTGGTTTAGATAATTTTTTTAATCTGATTATTAAATGGATGATCAAAATTAAACTCTTACTTATATTGCATAAATATTTGTGTGTTACTAATGGGGTGTAATTCAGTTGGTTGAGTAGAGTGTGTAAGTGTTGTAAGTCTCTCAGTATTTTATCCGATTCTTACATATAAAACAAATATTATGTGTTTTGGTTTGCAGGGGACAGGTTTTCCTGGTTTAGGGATGAGGAGTTTGCTAGACAGACTGTTGCTGGTCTCAACCCATGTAGCATACGATTGGTCACAGTATGCATTATTTTACACACACTGACTTTATTTTTTCAATAAAAAATTAACCCATTGAAAAAAATTATGTCACATTAGTTGTTTCAGTGATGAAGGTACTAAATTTACTTTCTTGGGCAGGAATGGCCATTGAGGAGTAAGCTTGACCCAGTAAAATATGGTCCACCAGAATCAGCAATCACCTCAGAAATTATCAACAAAGAGATTGGAGCCATAATGTCTGTAGAAAAGGTTTATAGTTCTTAATCAAATTTGCCTAAAGTATTAATTCAATAATGTGACATGATTTATTATTGTGTACAAACTCATTTCTTTATTGGGGATTTAGATTATAAATTACAAATATAATACAATTCTAACATGCAGGCGATTGAAAAAAAGAAGCTGTTCATGTTAGACTACCATGACATACTTTTACCCTACGTCAACAAAGTACGCAAACTCAAGGGGAAAACACTGTATGGTTCACGGACGTTGTTCTTTCTAAACTCAGAGGGGACACTGAGGCCTCTAGCCATTGAGTTGACTCGGCCACCTTCATCTTCAAATAATACGGGCCAATGGAAGCAAGTTTTCACACCTTCTTGGCACTCAACCAGTGTTTGGCTCTGGAGGTTTGCCAAGGCTCATGTTCTTGCACATGACTCTGGCTATCACCAACTTGTTAGTCATTGGTAAGCAATATATAACCAACTACCTTTTAACTTAACCAATTCTTATAAGAATAGAATTTTAGTTTTATTTCGAAATCTGCATAATAAAATTATGTATTTAAGTATTACATTGGTTATTAATGCGAAACTTTAGTTTTAATTGACAAACAACATCAACCGTACTTAAGAAACTGTATCTAAGTTTTTTCCTTAATGTATATCAATGGAAAGTTTGTGAAGGCTAGCTTGGCTTATCTTGTCACATTCTGGGACCATCATGTCTCTACGTGACACATAGTTAAGTATTATTAATTTTTTCTCGGGTATTGAAAAACTTGAATACTTGTCACGCAAGGATGAGTTGAATCAATTGACATGGGGAGGTCCTAGACTAACTAATGATTTCTCCTCATTGACTCATTCCTTCTCAGTTACATTTATTTAGAATTGTATTCAGTCCATATTTTCTTTGATCTTTGCGAAGGAGGTCCAAATTAACACTAAATTTTTTGTCTTGTTTGGTAGGTTAAGAACTCACTGTGTGACAGAGCCGTATGTTATTGCAACTAACAGGCAACTTAGTGAGTTGCACCCCATAAACAAATTGCTACATCCTCATTTCCGTTATACAATGGAGATTAACGCTCTCGCACGAGAAGCACTTATCAACGCTGATGGCACCATTGAGAGCTCATTTGCACCAGGAAAGTACTCCATAGAGATTAGCTCCGCTGCTTATGCTCTCGAATGGCGGTTTGACAAGCAGGCACTACCAGCAGATCTAGTTAGCAGGTAGTCTTGTAATCAAACTTCAATACACACACAGCATTAATATTTGCATAGAGTAAATCATTTTTGTGACTCACAAGAAGCTCAGTTAGCGATGCGGTTGAGAGGAAAATTATTATATAATCCAGGGATATCATGACGTGTTTATGGTCTTGTAACTATAAGGCTCACTTAACGATAAAGTATATGTTTCGAAAGAGAAATTCTTAAATAGGCCAAGGGCATCATCACGATGGGTTCATGATCTTGATTAATCTCTCTGTGACATGTATGAGTTTTATGAATTTTATTTTAACAAATTGAAAAATTGGACTACACCTAAAAATTGATTTAGACCATGTACATGTAGTAACTTTAGACCATGCAATAATCTCTCATTTGAAAGAATGTGTTAGTAACAATTTTTTTTTTAATTTGACCATACCTGAATAATTGTTACTAGAATATCCCTTGTATATTATTAAGTGGAGCCTGATGAGTGATGAATAACTCCTAGTACAACTTATCTAAGTTTGACATATTTTCCTTAATTATTAGGGGAATGGCTGTGGAAGATCCATTTTCTCCACATGGCTTAAAGCTCACCATTCAAGACTATCCTTTTGCCAATGATGGACTCCTTCTGTGGGATGCTATAAAGCTATGGGTCACTGACTATGTCAACCACTACTACCATGAACCAAGTCTTGTGGAGTCAGATGAAGAGTTGCAGGCATGGTGGACAGAGATTAGAACACTTGGTCATGCTGACAAAAAAGATGAGCCATGGTGGCCACATCTTAAAACCCCAGAAGACCTCATTGGAATCCTCAACACAATCATATGGGTAACTTCTGGTCACCATGCAGCTGTGAACTTTGGGCAATATGCTTATGGGGGATATTTCCCAAATAGACCTACAATTGTCAGGACCAAAATGCCCTCAGAGGACCCTACAGAGGAAGAGTGGAAAAAGTTCATTGCAAAACCTGAAAGAGCACTCCTCAAGTGCTTTCCTTCACAACTTCAAGCAACTAGAGTCATGGCTGTCTTGGACATACTCTCAACTCATTCACCTGATGAGGAATACATAGGAGAGAAGATGGAACCATCATGGGGTGAAGATCCTGTCATAAAGGATGCCTTTGAAAGATTTAGAGAAAGACTGAAGAAATTAGAAACACTGATTGATGAGAGGAATGAAAACACAAAGTTGAAGAACAGAAATGGAGCTGGCATTGTTCCGTACGAGCTTTTGAAACCTTTCTCAAAGCCCGGTGTGACTGGAATGGGGGTTCCCTGTAGTATATCTATTTAAGTTGACAAAGTCAAACTGATCTTATGTGTGAAGTGTGATCCTAAACTCATGGGTTTTCAGTTAAACATAAGATAGACACATAGTCACATAAACTGGTGCCTCAACCAGAATTTCCATTAACACATGACTAGTGTTTCTTTAGGATGTTCTTGAACCAATGAGATTATTTCTTTGAGCATCTTTTCTTTTTTCGTAATTCACAGAATTAGTACTAAACAGCACTACTGCTTAACCAGAATCTCATTCAAGAACATAACACAATAAGAAGTATAAAGCAATTATAACACAGATCCAGATACTTATAATTAGTTTTAAAAAATTAAAATTAAAGTCGCTCTTGATTAATGACCAAGTTTTCATCTTATTAATTATAGCGTATCAACATGCAACGAGTCTAGTATTTTTGAAGAAAATTCCTAAACCAATGGGCAGAGAGCTTTTGGTGTCTTTTGAAATTATCCTTGTAATCGACGAAGTTAATTCCAAAACGCAAGGTGTAGCCAGCACTCCATTCGAAGTTGTCCAAAAGTGACCATGCAAAATATCCTTGTACTTTCACCCCATCCCTTTGCACCAAAAGCCAACAAATAAAAATAGAGTTAATTCATAAAATTAAATTATTGAATAACTGAATAAGTGAAGAGTGTCACTTACTTGATTGCAATTAGAATATAATAAAGATGACGATAGAAGTAGTCAATTCTGCAAGTATCCATGAGTGCCTCTTCAACGGATAGTGTTGGATCATTGGACTCGTCCATACCTATAATTTAAGTAAAGTATGAAAATTTTAGTTTATTATATAGTTAATGTATACACATTAACTTACGCCAGATTATTATCTTAAATTTCATATTAAAAATGAAAAATAAAAAAGATCATAATTGAAGTATTACCATTTTCTGTTATGTAAATTACAGGGTTGTTATACTTCATCTTTATGTACAACAATAGTTCTCGAAGTCCCCTTGGATAAACATAAAGCCAAGATGAAGCAGCCTGCATAGGAATGAGTTTTCTTTGTTATTTCATCAAATAAATAAATCATACAAACGAAGCATCTGATTGTACTTAAGTGATACACACTCAGATACCTAATATTTGAGATATAACTAACAGTAAATGAAGTAGAGTCTTACGTACCCTTGGTCCAATGGGTGTCCCATTACGTTCAGCTGTCATAAGTCATAGCAGAGAACTTAATTCATCAAAGACAGTTGTTATTTTTTGAAATACAATATACAAGGAAGTATCACAGATTAATTAGTGCACATTGATTTTTATTAACTCTTAATTTCTTGGTCAGAAATTATGTATCCCCAGTTTTGCTTTCCCCTTAATTTTACCACAAAAGTAAAAAAAAAAAAGGTATATAATGTATAATTCTTCATTAAGATTTGTAACCAAGGTGTTCTTACTTGTAAAGTTGATATGAGTATCTTGGAAATAGCTAGTATTGCTTGTGTTATTAATTGGATGGAATATATGGGCAGCATAATTAGTGGTGTAGTAATTGAGTCCAATAAAATCAAAGGAGCCAATAAGTAGCTTGGATTGCTCTTCTGTGAAGTTTGGTAATCGACTTCCCAGCAAAGACTGCATGGTTTCTGGATAATTTCCTGTTGTAAGTGGTTGCATAAACCTGCAGTCAAATAAATTTTGAAACATCACACTAACATAGGCACAAAGAGATATTTGAATGGACTTAATTAGCCTCTACCATCCAAACATGAAATCAAGAGCGCGTTGGGCAGCTTGATGATCTAATGTGTCATTTGAGAACGGAATAAACCAGTGACAATTTAAGGTGACGCCTATCAAACCGTTTTGAGATGCCTGCTCAAATTCAAGGTAATACATTCATAATGAACAACATAATGAACAACAGAACAAGATGTGTACCATTAACAAATTTGGTCTTGAATAGGAAAGATGTGTTTGGTTAACTGCCCAGAATCACGTTGAAATACTTGCAAAGTGCAAGCGAGATTCTAGGTAAATTTTTGTATGTTTAGTTTCACATTGAGAAATTGATTGAGTTGAATAAAAAATTTATACCTTGTTGTAATACTAATTTTTAGAATAAAAATATCCAAACATAAATCATATCACTTCAAAATCATTTATTCTAATTCAATTTCATTTAAAATCAGTTTTATCAATGCTCACCAAAAACACACTTAAAATTTTTAAGGTTCTCAAGTACTGCACCTGATAATTGGTTTTATAAATTTTGACAGCAGCTGCATGAGCAAGTAGTTGGTAGTGAGAGCTCATGTAGGGCTCTGAACCCATACTGTAACTCCATGGTTCATTAAAAGTAATCCAATGCTTCACTCTATCTCCAAATTCCTTGAAGCATAGCTTAGCGTAGTCTTGGAAATCATTTCTGCACAGAAATGTGACTTCAACACTGATAAAAAAACTAAAAAAAATGAAAATTCAATTTATATATGCAGGCATTGATTTATAATGAATTGCTAATATTCTAGCTAGCTTGAATGAAAATTTGTGTTGTGCCACTTACATAATATGAGGGCTTAAGAAGCCACCGTAGTCATCTTGTAAGGCTTGGGGAAGATCCCAATGAAAAAGGGTCACAAATGGCAGAAGATCTGGAATAATGTCATTCGCATCAATATATTAAGATTATGAACATCATGAATGTGTGATGATTTAGGAATACAGGATGGATTATATATGACCATTTGCCAGTAGCTCGTTGATGAGATTGTTATAATATTTGATTCCTTCTTGGTTTATACCTGCGCTTATTTTTCCTTCTGCATATTTATCAGAGTGGTTAATGTAAAGGAAAGATTCTAATAACTGAAACTCGTAACCATGAAACTAAATCCGATTTGATTACTTGGCAATATCCTTGACCAAGAGATGGAGAATCTGTAAGCATCAGTGTTCATATACTTCATGATCCCAACATCTTCCTATGAACATGTAAAATGTTTAACACATTTGGTAAATAGATAGTGAACAAAACAATTATATGAAAGCAATGTGTACTAATGCAATGTGAATATGTTTTTATAAGGTTGTGTCTTAAAAATAATTTTAGCAAGGACTTTGCCATCTTTATGGATGCTATTTTTATGTTTCTTAATTTTTTTATTGATTGTGCTTAATAGACACTACTCAATACTCAGATTGCCCTTCTATTTAAATCATGTCATGAATTTGGATTCAAGAACGATTTTTTGTTATACTTGTTGATCTCGCTCTCCTATTATCAATAACCAACCTTGCTTACTCAGTCAAGTGAAAATTTATGAATGACAGTACTATATCTCTAACACAAGATAAAAGACACACTTAAATATTACATCTCTAACACGCTCCTTAATGCAAGATATAGCTTTTTGTTTTTTTGGTGCTTGTGATGTAGATATTTTACATCCCTATGGTAAGCTTCGATACTATGCCAAGGACTAAAACTCTTTAATAATTAAGTTGTTAAATAGAAGTTCATGATTGTCATTGTTAGGATAGCACGCTTAAATGTTTAACTTATATTGATAATTGGCTAGTTAAAAAGTTATTTTATGAACAGAAATTAAGCCAAAATAACCCATATACAAATAGAGGAGTGTTAGTAACACTATCTTTCCAATACATTCTTCTTTTATTGATTGAAATTCATACAAATCTCACTAGTTTAGAATGAGATTCACTAAATATAAAAAATGAAACCCTTATATTTAGTAAATTTTACCTAATAGCATTAATTTGTGGTAAACAAACTTTCATGATATATAATTGGCAAGATAGAGAGTGCAGAACAAGTTTCAATTTCGGGTTGGATGGTACCTTATAGCGATGATATTGATCAACTGCTACATCTCCATTGCTTCTATCCGATATTTTTTCTGTTTGCAAATACACCAATTACCATATGAAGAAAACAGATACAGGACAACTGCCATTGCTTAGAGGGAGTGGAACAATGGTTATCAAATCAATATAGTACTGGTTTAGACTTCAGCTTTTGTCTTCTTAAATACCTAATTAATTATCTGTTCTTAAAATCTGTTCTTAATTTTCACTTTAACAGTGTCTTAAGAATGACTTTTGCATACCATAATCTGTCAAATTTTACGGCCAAAAAGAGAGGAACCCCATCCTGTATGTTCCTTATCTTCAGCTAATACAATATTTTTATCTGGTTTTCACACTAAGGATATTTTTAAATTAATTTTTTAGTTTTCACCCATTAAAGAAATTGAAGTATTGAATAGAGATACCTGGATATTTATGAGAATAGGTATCCCATGTACTTGGTCCTCTGCCTCCTTCATTTGCAGCACCTTCGTACTACATCATAGACACAAATTAATTATTAATTATACTGTACAAATCTAACTCCTATAAGCTTAGGCCATAGAAACATAATCTTCATTATGAAAATTGGAAGCACAATCTCTCGCACACACACGCGCACACACACGTACACATATACATGCTTATAATATTAGTACTGATACATACCTGGTAGGAGGAGGAGGCGGTGCCAAAGATGAAACCTGGTGGAAAACTGGTCCGATTTAGAGAAGAAACATCAAGAATAGGCGCAACTGCTTGTGTGAAGACACCAACGAGGAGAAGGTATAGATAGCCGTTGAATGCCATACCCCCTTGTTGATGTTTAATAAAAAGTCTCCTTGTGTGCTTACTCTCATTGGTTAAATATATCCTTCAAAAACAAATTACTTGTGTATTACGAGAATGACAATGACATCTCACATATGTTGTTGTAACTTGCTAGCAGTAAATAATTTCAAAAGAGAAAAAATGAACTGATAGGAAACTTGTCAGTTTAATTACATTTTCTAAAGTTGATGCTATGTAAACATATAAGTACATAAGTACATAACTGTCATTTTTGAGCAGAATTGTTTCATATAATTTAGTCTGCACTAAAAAACAAAAAAACAGATAAGTTATTAAACTGAACAAAACTTCAGAAGTGTAACTGAACTCATCTTCAGAGTATAATAAGTTTCCTTGATTTAGTTTGCACAGTTGATCATAATGATATTTTAAAGAAGAATAGTTTTTTTTTTAACTCTCTTTGTGCACATTGAATAGTTAACTGCTGAAATGTCTCCTGTGTGTACATGAACGAACACCGGATTACATAGTCCTTTTCCCCCTAGAGTATTGGGGCTTCGCCAATATTTGTAATATGTAATCAATGGTCCCAAACTTTTTTTATTTATGCAATTAAGAGTTTTATGGATTTTTTATTTTTGGTTTGTGCTATTCAAAATTGTCTTAAATAAATATAATGACTGTTAAAAATCGCCACTATATGTACAAGTTATTTGAATTTGGATGTGATATATGAGATGAAATGTTATTTGGGTGGTTCTGGAGGGGAGACATTATAACAAGAGTATTTTTTTTAAGTCAGCAACAAGAGTGTATTTTCATTTGAATGTGGAGGTATGTGAAGAAGTTCGTTACAGTTCTCCCTGACTCCTCTCACTGCAAATTTTTTATCCCATCCTTCATCTGTTCCTTTTTTCCCAAAACTCATGGCATGCTCAAACTTTGTGTTGCCCCCTTGTTTTCGGTCAACGTCGATTGTGTTTTTTTCTTCTTCTTTCTTTTGTTGATTATGATACGAAGTTATTTTCATTGAAAATAAAAATTATATATTTTTTTGTTGAAAATCATGATTATATATAAGGTAAATGTTTTCGTTGATGGTGGATTGCACAAGCTCATTCATGATTTCTTCTTCTAGCGAGCTTGACAAGATCAATAGAGAATTAGTTTTTTTTTTTAATTATTTTTCATTCAATTATAATAGTGTTAACTTATATGCAAAATTATGAGATTTAATTGGTTATCATTAAAAAACTGGTTTATCCTGATATTTTTTTATTGACAAATATAAGTTATTAGTTTATTAATCTTTGTTAATATGAGAGTCGAAATCACAACTTCTTTTTTTTCCTTCTGGGTTTATCACTAGGTTAATTATACATTGATAATACTCCATATTCTTTAATCTCATGATGTTAACTATTTTTTTTAATTAGCATAAATTAGTTTTTTTCCTTTATATTTGAAATTGAATGAAGTATTTGATTTGGATACATCAAGTTTTAATATTGTGAACGAAAAACAATGTAATTGGAAGGAAAAACTCTATTAAAGGTGACCTATCATATTCTTCAATAAATATTAATAATTAATAAAATCAGTAGTAAGTAAATTTTATATCAATTACATTATAACCCAAAAAAATAAGAATTCAACTATCTAAATTGTGCCAAATTTTTGTTAGTTGCAATTTTTTTTACAGGAGTTACACATCTTTTATTTACCTAGAGATTTGGGTGAGTAAATTTCATATCACTTATTTTCTTAAACTTGAATTTCATCTGCTTTTCTTTGGAACCAATGTTTGGGTGTGAGGAGAGAAGAGAAAGAAAGAGAAAATAGATAAGAAATAAAGTAAAAAGATAAGTGATTTAGTTGTAGAGAAATAAAAAAAGAAAAATATTTAAATTAAAATGATTTAATAGGTGTAAAAAAGAAAAGATAATTAATATTGAATGTATTAAAACTTTTTTGCATTTTACAACTCAAAGGAGTGTTTGCGGTACCAAATCGAGGCAAACTCTGAATACTAGATATGACTTCAAAATAACAAGGGTCAAGGTCGGCCAGTGAGACGATGGGGGATAAGCTTCATCGTCGAGAGGGAAACAACCCACTTTTCAGTGAGCAATGTGCAGTGTCTTGATCAGATTTCTCTTTAGAAACCGGCACATACCAATCAGAATTCAAGGTAATCCCTATTAAACCCTTTCGAGATGCCTACATGCACTAAATATGGCTTTGTTCCCGAATCACCACCTTCTTGTACGCAGTCTTATCCTTGTATATACAAAGAGATTGTTTCTGGATTCGAATCTATGACTAACAAGTCATCAAGACACAACAATTTTACTGCTGTGCCAAGGCTCACATTCCATATTTTGTCAATTTCATTAATAACAACATTCAATAATTTTACATGAAAATAAAGCATAGTCCTTCACCAAATAAATTACATGTGGCTTCTGTACTCTTTGAGCCTTTTATTAGAAAAGTTCAAGTCTCATTAAATTTCATGACATAAAAATTCATTGCTGGTTTAAAAAACATTTGGTGATTTAAAATTAAAGCAGCTCAAGAGCAAAGAGGACCTGATACTTGGTCTTATACAGTTTGGCAGCAGCAGCATGAGCAAGAAGTTGGTAATGCGAACTTAAATATGGCTCAGTTCCCGAATCACCACCTTTGCAATTCATTTTTAACCAATCAGAACGCCAACCAGGCGCAAACCTGCCATTGCATAGCCATTCTTGCTCACACTCCTCGGCTCATTCAAAGTAATCCAATGTTTCACCCTATTGCCAAATTCCCTCAAGAAAAGTTCAGCATAGTCCCTATGCTCATATGAATTATATATGTTTATTAGATCATTAGATTTACTAAAATTTTCTCTCAATATTCATACAATGTTTATCAGTTAATTATACATCTCTAGGTAGAAATTGGTTTCACTTACACAATGTGAGGACTTAAAAAACCGCCATACTCATCCTCTAAGGCTTGGGGAATGTCCCAATGGAAAAGGGTCACATATGGTTGCAGACCTGCATGATTCATGATGATTATTTATGATTAACAACCATATGGATATGATACTAATGCAATGTAAAGAGTTATATATATATATATATATATATATATATATAATGAATTATGACCATTAGCCATGAGCTCATTGATGAGATTGTTGTAGCAGTTTACTCCTTCATGGTTAACACCTGTACTAAGCTTTCCTTCTGCAAATAATTTATAAGTTAATAATAGTTACTATGGAACACAAACTAAGAAGAAAAAAAAATTATTTGGGTCGAATGTCAACAAAACTTGACTTACTCGGTAGTACCATAGACCATGAAATGGAAAATCTATAAGCATCCAAATTCATATACTTCATGATTCTAATATCCTCCTAAAACATGTGGACCAGTCTATCATGATTCATGACTCTACATATGAGTTACATTTTTATTCATATTAGTCAGGTGAGCAGTTAGATGACTCTCTCTCTCTCTCTCTCTCTCTTGTTTTCTAAATAGATACAATCAAAGACATTATTCAATCAACTATGGAATCTCTAAAGAATCCTTTCCTTTACTTCCATCTCTATGATCTCTGCCCCCACTCTTTCAACCACCTCTGAGTTCTGATTGCAAGTAATAATTTACTTTGCTTGATAAAAAAAATGGTCCAAAATTTCACCCATAGACCCAAAATTCTGTAAGGCTGGAGCAATTAAAAAACACATACTATTTACTTTTTTTTTCTTCTTTCCGGTGAGCACTACAATTGAGGTATTTGGCTCTCTGTTGAGATTTTGAAGTATCACCACAAACGTCGGTCTTTTATGCTGGGGCAAAAAAATTTAAAAATTGTAGTTTTAATAATAATTTACACATCTGCTGCAGTTTACAAACAAAATATGTAAGTATTGCAACTTGTCCCGCATACACAGGGCGCAACCGGTAGCGCCTGAGAAATGCTCGACCAGACACGCCCTCCCTGGGCGCAATTTGACATGGGTGGCGCCTGCACCAGGCGCGACAACGGTGCAGTAGAGCCTCAGCCAGGCGCGACAGGGGTGCCCTATATATACCCCACCTTAAGCCATTTTGCCTCATTTGTTGGTTTCTTCCTCTCTCTAAAATTGCAATTCAGCCAAAATAATAATTAAGCTTTGACAAGTCTGGATTAACTCCATGCAAATACAGAAATGAATAGCTAACAACTACAGAACTTTCTGATTTACGGGTCAAGCTTTTTATATCATTCCATGTCAAGTTGAATGCAAATATGCTGTTGAAAGCAGCGTAATTGAAGGCGCAGGCACAGCAAATTTCAACGCACCGAAAGCGCACAGTAACAAATTTTATTATTTTATTATTTTGTTACTGTGCACACGCGTTATTTTATTATTTTGTTACTGTGCATACGCGTTTTGTAACTCCTATATAAAGGAGCGCTTGGCATTCATTTTATGCATCCCACACTTGAGA
>PYAF01001934.1:1297844-1342235 GCA_007407185.1 Glycine tomentella
CGTCTTGGTCGCGCCTGTGTGAGGCGCATTCGAAGAAGCTGGGTTGGGGCGCCACTTTCCATGGATCGCGCCTGAGGCGGGCGCCACTGGACGCGCCCTGTGCATGCGGGACAAGCTGCAATACTTACGTATATTATTTGCAAACTGCAGCAGATGCGTAAATTATTATTAAAACTGTAATTTTTTAATTTTTTTGCCTTTATGCTGGTGATTGAATTAACCTACGGTTCAGGACTATGGCATATTTTAAAGCTCCTCTTTTTCTCCCTGAATGTGTTACGTGGAAATCGAACTCAGGTCCTTCTCCTCCCACAAATTCAGTATTTGTTGTCAACTGAGTTACACTCATTTGATACTATTTACTCTTATTCGACGCGCCCTGTGCATGCGGGACAAGCTGCAATACTTACGTATATTATTTGCAAACTGCAGCAGATGCGTAAATTATTATTAAAACTGTAATTTTTTAATTTTTTTGCCCCGGCAAAAAAATTTATTAATTGTAATTTTAAAAAAAAATTACAAAAAATACAGTAATTTGAAAACTAATTACGGAAGTATGGCAATGAAACACGCTGTGGTTATACGCGTTCGAACACGCCTGCAGCGGGCGCGAACGAGGTCACGCCTCCCATGGGCGTGTCTCTGCTCCTGTCGCGCTCTCCACGGACGTGACCATGCTCCCTGTTGTTTCTTCCGCTTTGGTGAACTGCTCCAGGATAAAAGAAAGAAGAAATATTGAGGCGTAATGGTTATGTAACAGGCCAAGATTTAATGCATGGATATGATTAGGAGTGAGGAGTCACTCTGATACAATTGAATGCTGCCAAACAAGGGGCATAAAGACACACGATGTGACAATATTTATCAAGTTTAGAGGCTACTGCAAAATTCTGCAGGTGGGAGGCACTTTTTTCTCTGAAGTGGTATTGATATTTTTCAACTCACTCACCAATTCCATCTTTGAGCACCTATACGATGTGACAATATTTTTCAACTTTATACTTGTAAAACTTAAATTAATATTGTACTTTTACACTCCCCAAAAAGAAAATATTACAATTGTAATATAATATAAATTCAATGTTATCATGATTGAAATTCAAATTTAAAATTGCAATTATAAAAAATATGGTCTTAAAAATAATTGAAGCGCTGTTTGAAAAATTTTCGTATTGCAAAAAACTTAAATGGTTCAAAAATAATATAGTAAGACTAATTGCACGCTGAATTAAAATCATACATCTTGATACAATAATAACTTTTCCAATTAATGAGAGAGCTTGAAAAAATATTTATTTTCCTGGAAATATTTTATCTGTTTTAATAAAAAAAGTAATTAAATATCCTGATTGTTTCTAGAAAAAAATATTTATTTTCCTGGAAATATTTTAATTAATTTGAAAATAAGATTATTAATTATATGTTTTACTAATAATTTTAATGATTATTTGGGCCAACCTTAGTTATCACATTCAATTCCTTGTTTTGATGCATCATCTCAAATCCACGAGTTAAAATTTGCATGTTTCGTGGAGGGAGAATAAAAATTACATTTTTTTTCAATCTTTTTTACTTCTTCCATTGTAATAGCATTAATAAAATAACATTTATAATGCATAATTATTTAAAAGAGTTATTTATTATAATTTTATAGATCTTAAAATTTTATATAAATTTAAACACTTTGCATGAAAATTTACTCTAATACTAAGATTATTGAAGTGAGTGATTAATTTAATTTTATAAGTCATATAATGTTTAAAAAATATTTTATTTATATATTAATTTGTTAAATTAAAATATTTATATAAACAACATCAGGTCATCTGTTTCATTAAATAAAAAAGTTAAAAAGCATTATTTAAAAGTTAAACATTCATATAAGCACTCCTATTATAAATGCAGAATTGTGCAGCAGAATTATTCTTTCTTTTATCTTGGAGCAGTTCAGCAAAGCGGAAGAAACAGCAGAGGACATGGTCACGTCCGTGGAGAGCGCGACAGGAGCAGAGACACGCCCATGGGAGGCGTGACCTCGTTCGCGCCCGCTGCAGGCGTGTTCGAACGCGTATAACCACGGCGTGTTTCATTGCCATAATTCCGTAATTAGTTTTCAAATTACTGTATTTTTGTAATTTATTTTTAAAATTACAATTAATAAATTTTTTTGCCAGTAAACAATATTAAACAACATTAGTGGAGGAGAGATGTACATATACCTGGGTATTTATGAGTGAAAGTATCCCATACACTCGGTCCTTTTCCACCTCCCTTGCAGCACTTTCGTACTACACCGCAAAATTATGTATCTTAGCTTCTGAATACATAAACGGTAATTGAGAACAATAATAATCAAATTGGAAGATTGATCAAATTGATTGACAAATTATTATGAGATATAATGTACCTGATATGCTGTCCCGAAAATAAAGCCTTGCGGGAAACTGCTCCGGTTGGGATAAGAAACGTCATGAATGGGTGCAACGGTGTTGGAACGAGTAATGGTTATGGCTGAGGTAACAAAAAGAGACAAAACGCCGGTAACATGCTCAAATTCAATGACATGGTCGTAATTCTCGGAGTGAAGTTAAGGCACTTGATTGTGCTGTGTCACTTTATCGTTTAGCATTTTTTTTTTTTTTTACTGTTTTATTGATTTTAGGGTAAATAGCCACAAGTAAAAATGTTGCAACAAACAAGTTCAAACATTAAATATCTATTTTTTCATTAAGATTGAGTGCATATGTGACATGTTAGTTAATGACCTTAATGTTTTAAGTCGACACAAAGTTATTTTACCTATAAAAAGTTCACTAATAATTTAATCTAAAATAATATGTATTAACATGAAACGTCTCCAATACACTTAGAATTGTGAATAATATTTCAAGTATGCTCTCAATCTTAACCGAAATAACATATACTTGATTGTCATTAATCGATCCAAAAAATTTCTTTAGTAGAGCAAAAAAATAATCCATAATATGTTTACTGACAAAAAATACTGGTAGAAATTTTTATAAAATACACAATCTCATAATAAAAAAGTCAAAATACCTAAGCTTTTAAAATTTAAAAGGATAAAACCGATAAAATTAGTACCAATTTATTTTTTCTTTCATTTTTTATATTCTCTTTTTTTTATAAATATTTTATGGAGATAATATCTATTTTCTTACAATAATTATTTAAAATATTTAAGTAAAAAAGATACTTAGTAGGGACAATTGCTCCCATAATTCACAAGGTGCATCCATTCTTATTGATGGTTGAATTAATTTATTGTAACATTTATACGTTTATGAATTAAATTAATTATTTCCAAAATATAGAAATCAAATTACTATCTAATGCAAACTAAATTATCAAAGTGGTAATTTATATTTAATTTTATTGATTATTAATCTTTTATTAAATAAAAGTAGCTCATCACGATTTTTTTTTGTCTAATCTTTGTTAAAATGGGAAAACAAAGTATAAGAGTGATTGATAAATATTCACACACCCATTTAAAATTCTTCAATAAAAACAAATGAGGTTCATTCTAAGGCAGAAAGGAACAGGGGAGCTCCATTCTGTGTTGTGCCAAAGGACATTCAATCCAAAAAGAAGTGACTCCTACTCACGGTAACTACTACTAAAAGTAAGCACAAACACTAGTGATGAAAATTAGTACTTAAAAGATTGACATTTTTTTTCTTTTAAATATATAACCATGGTGAGAGAAGGTCAATTATACGTTCATCAATTAAAAATTGTAAAGATCACGGTACTTAGCAATACTCTGTTCATCTAAAAAAAGAAGAAGCAATACTCTGTTCTCGCATTGACTAATGACGGTTGAACTTGTTTGTTATACTAAGTTAATTTTCATTAGTAAATTAGACGCCAAAAGATATAGATATATTGTGCTATATTTTCATGGGGGATATATTCATATGTGTATATCCAGCACATTTTTCTTTCTTTCTTTCTTAAGAGTGATCCATAGATATATGTACTTACGAAGTACTTAAAGTTCGTAGTTTTGTTCAATTGCTTCGTTCAATTTCTAGTTTCCAGCCATATATGAGAACAGAGTGAGCTTTACTGTCATCAACTTTCACAGATCCTCCGATACAAGATGCAGTAAATTAACAAAAATAACTAATAAAAAAATAATAACTTTATCATAACAAAAAATTTCTTTCAATCTTAACGTAACAAAATAGTAGCAATTATCAATAGATCTACATCCCCTTTAAGTCCAATAGGACCTCGATAGAATAAAAGAATAATCAAATACAAATCAAATAATTATTTACAAATATATATAACTATTCTGTAAACAAATTCCATAATATTATTTGCTAGAACCATAAAGTTTGGTTTCTTTCTGCAGAAAATTCTCAAACCATAATGCAGACAATTTCTTGTATCTCTTCAGATCATTTTTGTAATCTACGTAAGTCATTCCAAATCGTGATGTAAAACCTGAAGACCATTCAAAATTGTCGAACAAAGACCATACATAATATCCCTTTACATTTGCGCCATTCCTATATCAAGCATAAGATTAAATAAGTTAAATTAAAAACTATTAAGTTTTTTGAGAAAATATCATAAATTTTTTATTTAAATAATGAATTACTTACCTAATAGCAGATCGAAGATAAAAAAGATGACGATAATGATAATCAATTCTAAAAATATCCATAAGAGATTCTTCAAGTGATTGTGTTGGTTCATCATACTCATTTATACCTATAAATTAAGAGAAGAAAATATAAGTTAGAACTCACGTTTGGAAATTAAAAATCATATGTACAACATATGTTATTTCATTAAAGGAAATTAAATATATATAGCAAAGGTTATTTACCGTTTTCAGTGATGTAAATCAAAGGATTATTGTACTTTTCCTTGGTATATAGTAAAAGGTCACGAATTCCTCTTGGATAAACATATATCCACTCAGAAGCAATCTGCATAATTATGAAAACAGGTTAGTTTTATATTTTATCAAAATTAAAGGATTTAACAAGAAGAACATTTGCGTGCTTTGGTAGGTATACACGTACCTTTATACCGATAGGTTTTCCATCGCGTTCATCTGTAATCAATCACAAATATAAATGACAAACCATTATCAACCACGATCATTTTTAATAATGTATACATGCAATTTAGGGAATTGATAGAATGATAACAGATTGGAGTCCTTACATGCAGGAGTGACAAGAGAATCTGTTATGTAATTAGGTCTAGCATTGCTTAGCTGAGGTGCATCAGAGGAATATGTTGTAGAGTAATAATTTAGGCCAATAAAATCAAATGAACCAATGAGTAGTTTGGATTGCTCTGTAGTAAACTTTGGCAATCTTGTTCTCACAAGAGATCGCATGCTTTTTGGATAGTCACCGGTTGTTAATGGATCCATAAACCTGAAATCAATTACCTATCAATTAAAATTTTTGTTCAACATGTAGAAGCGTTCAAAAGCTAATTAAGGATTATGAACCACCAATATATCAAGATATAGTCCATCAGATAATACTTATTCATTGTATTTCTTTATTGGTTTTTGATGCAATATAAATGCAATGCATTTTGTAGAAACCAAAGTTAGATAAAGGGTGGTAGGAACCTCTTACCATCCGTACATGAAGTCAATTGCTCTTTCAGCAGCCTTTTGATCAGATTTGGTATCTCTGAGCGGTAAAAACCAATTAGCTACCAAGGTTATGCCTATTGAACCCTTTTGAGACACCTGAGTACATACGAAAGAAAGTGTAAAACAACCTTTATAATAATTTCCTTTTTCTAATTCCTCACTCAATGTAAATTAAATGTGGCAAAGTCTACCTATAAGATATCTAAAATGTTTAGATCAAAATAACTAACCTGATACTTGGTTTTGTACACACGAACTACTGCTGCATGAGCAAGAAGTTGGTGATGTGTAACCAAATAAGGCTCTGTTCCAGAATCACCTCCAGTGCAATTTGAATTTAACCAAGCAGAACAACGACCTGGTGCCATTCCTCCATTTGCATAACCATGCTGACTGTAGCTCCATGGCTCGTTCAAAGTAACCCAATACTTCACCCTATCACCAAATTCCTTGAAGCAAATTTCCGCATAGTCCCGAAAATCTTTCCTGAAGATTAATATATGTTTTGTTCAACAAATTGCATACATATCTATATGTTAAATGTGCTAAAGACATAAATATGCCGTGTTTTAGAATTGAAACTTACACTATAAGTGGACTTAAGAAGCCGCCGTACTCATCTTCTAATGCTTGGGGAAGATCCCAGTGAAAAAGAGTGACGAGTGGTTGTATACCTGTAATTATTAATATTTAATATTAATTATGATTGTCAATAACAAGGCAATATGATAAAATTAAACTGAAAATACAATAAAAGTTGAATTAACTGAAGTTTAATTAAATTCTAACCATTAGCTACTAGCTCATTGATAAGGTTGTTGTAATAGTTGATTCCTTCTTGATTTATGCCTCCACTTAGCTTTCCTTCTGTAGATATATATAGTTTAATTAAAAAAATGGTTAATGGGTAACATTCATCTAGGAAAAATTTAGTTTAAATTAGTCATCATAAGCAATTAACTTACTCGGGAGAATCCTTGACCAAGAAATGGAAAATCTGTATGAATCCAAATTCATATCCTTCATCATCCCAACATCTTCCTTGTAGTGGTGATATGAGTCAATTGCCACATCTCCGTTGCTTCTATCCTTGATCTTAGCTGGATAATTATGGGTGAATGTATCCCATACACTTGGCTCTCTACCACCTTCCTTTGCTGCACCTTCGAACTGGTACGAGGAAGATCCTGCCCCAAAGATGAAGCCTTCAGGGAAACTGTTCCGATTGAGTGAAATGTCAATAATAGGTGAAACTGTTTCTGCTTCTAATTCGCATGTAACATTGGAAGTGACAACAACAAAAGCAATGAGGCCGATAAGGAAATAGCCTTTAAATGCCATATCGTGTGATCGATATATTTTGCTTAGTGGTTTAGTGTTATATCTGAGAATGCTTAATTGCCTTTTTATCTATATAGATAGGTGCTTAATTAGTCGTTTGATGTTATCTATGGGAATGCTTGCTTCTTTATATATGGGTAGGAATACCCACCTACCAAACTATTACGTGATTTAATAGTAAAATAATATATACTACAGTGTTGACTAGTAGACTTAATAAACACTAATACATGCTTATGCCTACCTTGTTTGATATATTCTGCTGACTTTTCCCACGTTTTTCTTTGGCCATTTTCCAAATAAAGTTGATTATCAAAAAAGACGGCTCACAGGTGTCTTTTATATACTCTTTTAATTAACAAGAATATAAGCATATTATCTTAATATGTATGGTCCTTGGTCAAAGACAAAAGTGTATTTCAATTTGTAAAGGGGAATGTCCATAATGTTTTTCACATGAAGTTACATGGAAATTAATTAAAACAAAAATTAGACGAAATTTGAATACACAATTTTTTGTTCAACATCTCTTATAAAAGCAACGATTTAGGACCAGCAGGAAAGTATTAATCTAAATAATAAATAATGTTTTAAATTAAAAGTTGGTTTTTAGATATTGTTTTATATATATATGTTTTATTTTGAATGAATAACATAAATATATTATGAAAATATAATTTAAATATTTTTATTTAGAAAATCATAAAAATATTTAATCAATATATTATAATTTCAATAATAATTTATAATTATATTATTATATAATATCGACTGAAAATTTTAATGATTGATTAATTAAATTAAAAATATGTGTGCGCTTGGTTGATAATCCGGCAACTTACTTTGAATGATGAAAGGTGATAATATTTTAAATAATTTAATTAGTCAATATCCCTAACCTGGCTTTGACCAATTTCGAAAATTGTTGACATAGATAAACATGAATTTGATGAAAGTTTGATTACGTGAAAAATTTGGACAAATTATACCCAGAGAAGTGTGTGTGTGTGTTAACCATGTGCACGAGATATATGACTAAAATTTATAATTAATAAGTATTTTGAATATACAATTATAATATAATTCAAATTCATAATAAATAAATATTATTAAATACATAAATTATATTTTAAGTTTATGATAAATAATTGATATTAAGATATAAGATTATTTTGAACTATTGACAATTTTTTTTGAAAAATATTAAAATTTAATTTAGAAATAAATATGAAAATTATAGAATGAAAAAGATAAGGAGTTAATAAAATATCCAAAATAAAATTTGTTTAAAAAACTCTTAAAAACACCTTGTTCAAGAATAACCCCAAAAATCACTCTCACGTGAAGAACATAGCCCACAAGATTGATTATTTAATCTTGTTTGAAAATCAAGATTTTAATAGAATTAATAAATTAAGATTTTGACTGATATACATACAATCAATTGAACATTAAACATTTTTGGCTAACTAGTGGCAACCTTGTGTGTCGATGACGGAGATTGCAGATTATGCATGTCTTTTATTAGTTTAAGTTTTGATGATTTCATACTTGTATATATCTCTATTTGGATGTCATTCGTTCTTTCAATTTTTGAATTGCTAGATCTTATATTTAAGGCTCAAATCTCTACAAATATGATTCTATTCATTAGTTTTAGTCTTTATAAAATGTTTTGTTACTCTTAGATTATTTTTTTTATTGAGTTACTTTTAGATTTTAGATGTCAACATTCCTCACTAAACATTTTATATATATTGTGCGACAAGTTTTGACATATCAAAGTCATTGAGGAATTTGTAATATGGACATGCATTACATTGACGAGTTTAATATATATCTAAGTCATTTTAAAACGTGTTCAAATCAATGCGTCACACGGGTGTCTGACTAGTTTGTCATTTGAATGAATACACCCAATCTACAAAGAGATAAAAGTAAACATGATAGTTAAAAGAGAAAGAAGAAAAGACAATACCCGAATAAAATTCAGAAACATGCAGTTGCTTGTAACATCAAGCATTTTGCAGACGGAAACGCTCTTTGCATATATAGTATTTGCGAAGCCTAACTTATAGCAACATCACAAAAGCATAAAACCACACAGTATGGTGCTGGAAAAGACTGTTCTGGTATATAATTAACAGTATAGAAAGTTTGTGCACTTTTTTTTATTGATATAAACTATGAAGCTTAGATCGATTTTATAGTGTTGGTTCGGGATTGGGGTAGAGGATCAATGGATGCTTGTTTTGAGTTGTATTGAATGTTGTTGTGGTGTAAGGCGTTGGGTACGTGTACTCCTTTACCCTAAATCCTCTACTTTAATGAATTTATTTTGCTGATAAAAAAGAAACACCGTAACAAAAATGAGTCACAATTAAACAAATGATAAATTACAGCAAATATCAAAGAAGCATAAAATCTTGAATGTAGGAAGAGGTAGAATGGCTTGAAACAATGGTCCAGTGTTGTAGATGCAGCTTTGAAGTGTGGTGACTAAGAACAAGAAAGATGTGTGAAAACACAGACACACACACACACACACACACACACATATATATATATAGGGAAAATGTTATTTAGTACGAATGTTTATTTTTGTTTTCATGCAATTCGTGCCTGATAAATTTCATACTAAGTAGCATTGCTCGTATATTGAGAGGTGAGGGGTCTGTGTCATTGAGTGGTGCGAAGAGAGTTCCCCACAAGAATTCGTGAGAGATTCAAAAGTGTGTGGTCAAAGAGGTGCTTAATTAATCCTTCCATTTTTTATATAATTTCTTGCTTCCTTAATTTTCACATTCAGAATTCAAACTATATCCTCATGCACCTTCAGTTTGCCTCATCACTTAATTTAGTTTATTTCTGTTTGGATGTGTTTGACCATGATTTCATATGGATGTGTTTAAATCCAGTACATCTTTTCTCTGTTAGTTTCTTTAATTGCTCCATTGTGTAGTGCTAATAGTTTGCAGGTTCGTATTATTTCTATTTTCTAGCCACACGATGAGAACAAACTGAGGGTGAGCTTTACTATCATTAACTTTCACAAATCCCCCAATATAATATGCACAGTAAATTAATTAACAAACATAATCAATTTGTAAATGACATCGCTTTATCATAACCAAAAGTTTCTTTCATTCTTATTATAGCAATAACAATATATAACAGCTATTATCAACAGATATACATCTTTGTGTCACCTCTAAGTCCAATGGGATCTCTTTAGAATAAAAGAATAATCAATAACCTCTAAGTCCAATAGGAACTCTTTAGAATAAAAGAATATCAAAGAAAAACCAAATAATTATTAACAAATATAGCCATTGAATAAACGAATTTCATATTATTTACTAGAGCTATAAAGTCTTCTTTCTTTCTTGAGAAAATTCTTGAACCATTGTGCTGAGAGTTTTTGATATCTCTTCAAATCATTTTTGTAATCCACAAAGATCATCCCAAAACGCGATGTATAGCCTGAAGACCATTCAAAATTGTCGAACAAAGACCATACATAATATCCCTTCACATTTGCGCCATTCCTACATAATGTATAAATTAAAAGAAAATGAATTAAAAAAATGAAGTTGAAATACAAAATAACATAAACCTTTTATATAAATAAAATATTAATCACTTACCTAATTGCGGATTGAAGATAAAAGAGATGACGATAATGATAATCAATTCTGAACGTATCCATAAGAGATTCCTCAAGTGATAATGTTGGTTCATTATACTCATTTATACCTATAAATTAAGAGAAGGCAAAATATAAGGATACATTATCATTTGGTTAGGTAAATTGAAAATCATGTAGAATAGTATATGTCAGTGCATTGATGGAAATTAAGTATTTAGAGAAGTGTTATTTACCATTTTCTGTGATGTAAATCAAAGGATTGTTGTACTTTTCTTTGGTATATAATAAAAGGTCACGAATTCCTCTTGGATAAACATATAACCAATCAGAAGCAATCTGCATAATTACAAAAAAAAAAAAAAGAGTTAGTTTTATATTTATCAAAAATAATGATTGAACTAGAAGAACATTTGCATGTTTTGGTGGGTACACACACCTTTATTCCTATAGGTTTCCCATCACGTTCATCTGTAATAATCAATCAAAAACATAAAAGACAAACCATTGTCAGCCACAATCATATTTAATAATGTATACATGCAATTTAGGGAATTGATAGAGTGATAGACAATTGAAGTCCTTACATGCAGGAGTGACAAGAGAATCTGTTAAGTAGCTAGGACAGGCATCGCTTAGATCAGGTGCGTCAGAGGCATAGGTTGTAGAGTAATAGTTTAGGCCAATAAAATCAAATGAACCAATAAGTAGTTTGGATTGCTCTGCAGTAAACTTTGGTAATCTTGTCCTCACAAGTGATCTCATGCTTTTTGGATAGTCTCCAGATGTTAATGGATCCATAAACCTGAAATAAAATAAATTAGTTGTCAATTCAATTTTTTTGTTCAACAGGGCATGCATTCTCGACACCAAATAAAGTTACATAAAGGGAAAGATCAATTCTTACCATCCATACATGAAGTCAATCGCTCTTTCTGTAGCCTTTTGATCAGATTTGGTATCTCTGAGCGGCAAAAACCAATTAGCTACCAAGGTTATGCCTATCACCCCATTTTGAGATGCCTGCATACATTATATTTAAATATTTAGTTAGAAAACAAAAATGTTAAACAACCTTTATGAGAGTTTCTTTTTTCTAATTCCTAGCTCAATGTAAAGTTTAATAAGGCAAAGTGAACCTTGTAGCATATCTAAAAGGTTAAGAACAAATAAACTAACCTGGTACTTGGTCTTGTACACACGAACAGCTGCTGCATGAGCAAGAAGTTGGTGATGTGTAACCAAGTAAGGCTCCGTTGAAGAATCACCACCAGTGTGTTAGGTACCAGAGTGACGAAGTGATAACATACACAGCTAAAATAAGAGATGAGAAAAGGAGAAATGGACACACAAAATTTACGTGGAAAACCCGATTTGGGAAAAACCACGGGCAAGACCAGAAGAATTTTCACTAAGTGGAAGAAATTTTCACACCTCTCTCTTAAATAAGGAGAGTACAAATTTACCACTCTCTCTTATACTAGGAGAATACACTCTCACTCACTCTAGCTATTGAAGAACACTTGGTAATTCTCAAGTGTGGGATACTAAAAATGAATGCCAAGCGCTCCTTTATATAGGAGTTACAAAACGCGTATGCACAGTAACAAAATAATAAAATAATGCGTGTTACTGTGCGCTTTTTGAAAAACTGCGCTTTGCTTTCGGTGGTGCACGCGTTTTCAACACAGTGCAATTCAGATTCATCCATGCAGAACAACGGCCAGGTGCCATTCGCCCATTTGCATAGCCATTTTGGCTGTAACTCCATGGCTCATTCAATGTAACCCAATACCTCACCCTATCACCAAATTTCCTGAAGCAAAGTTCTGCATAGTCTCGAAAATCTTTCCTGAAGATCAATATATGTTTGTTAGACAAATTAAATTCATATTTAGATGTTAAATATAATGTGCTAAGTACACAAATAAGCTATGTTTTAGAATTGAAACTTACACAATGCGCGGACTTAAAAAGCCACCATACTCTTCTTCTAAAGCTTGGGGAAGATCCCAATGAAAGAGAGTTACAAGTGGTTGTATACCTGTAAATGTTAATATCTTATTAATTATGATTCTTAACAATAAGGACATATTAAAAAATTAATGTCGAAGTACGCTGAAGTTGAATCAATTGAGTTTAATTAAATTCTAACCATTAGCTAGTAGCTCATTGATAAGGTTGTTGTAATAGTTGATTCCTTCTTGATTTATACCTCCACTTAGCTTTCCTTCTGTAGATATATAGTTTAATTAAAAAAATGGTTAATGGGTAACATCCAATTGGGCAAAATTTATTTCAAATTAGTCATTGATTGTAAGCAAATTAACTTACTTGGGAGAATTCTTGACCAAGATATGGAAAATCTATATGAATCTAAATTCATATCCTTCATCATCCCAACATCTTTCTTGTAGTTGTGATATGAGTCAATTGCCACGTCTCCGTTGCTTCCATCCATGATCTTTCCTGGATGATTATGGGTGAATGTATCCCATACACTTGGTCCTCTACCACCTTCCTTTGCTGCCCCTTCGAACTGGTACGAGGAAGATCCCGCCCCAAATATGAACCCTTCTGGGAAACTCTTCCGACTCAATGAAATGTCAATAATAGGTGAAACTGTATTAACTGATTCTTCTTCGCATGTAACTTTGGAAGATCTAACAAGAACAAGAGCAACGAGGCCGAGAAGGAAGTAGCCCTTGAATGTCATATTGTGTGATATGTTTTTCTTAGTTGATTGTTTTGATGTTCTCTATCTGCGAAACCTTTCCTCTTTATATAGGAAGGAATGGAATACCTACTACCACACTATGATCGACTATGACGTTTATTTAATAATAATAAAATATACTTGTACTGTCCACTGTTGACTAAGAAGACTAACTAAACACTATGTATGCTCATGCCTACCTACCTTGTTTGATATATATATTCTTGTTGACTTTTCCCTCGCGCGTTTTTCTTACTTTTGCCATTCTCCCAATAATGTTGTTTATAATAAAAGACGGCTGCACCTTAATTAACATTATTTTAACAAGAAAACAAGCGCACATGTGATCTTTATATGTATGGTCAAAGACAAGCACAGTATGATCAAAAAAGGAATATGTCCATCTTGTTCATTCCACGAAGTTACTTGGAAAAGAAAGGGTGGGTGGGAGAGTTCTTGAGAGTTTTTTTTTAGTGTGTTTCAGTTTGAAGGCAGGACGGATTTAAGAGTTTATTAATTGAAGGGATCAAATTTTTTTTACATAATTATTTAAAAATATTCAATTTTAATAAATAATTATTTAATAAATAATAAACTTATGATTATTATTAATTTATATTTAAAACTAGAGATATAATACACAAATAAAAAAATTCAGCAAATATTAATTCCAATAAGTATTTTTTTAATATATTTATCTTTATAAATATTTTTATTTTTTTTCTCTCTCATATATATTTATATAATCAAGGGTCCTAAGCACGAGATGCTTGTCCCTCTTGGATCTGTTCATGATTAAAGGAGTGTGTTAGAGATCAAATACGTTCTTAACACTCCTCAACATGAGAAATTTAAAATATATAAGGTTCATTTAAATTTTTTGAATTAATTATCTTTCAATCACACATATATTATTAATTTCGTTATTAATATATTACATTTTTTTCACCATTAAATTTGCGTAGAATATTCACACGTGACTAATATATATCAACGGACTAAAAGGTTGGACTCGTCACAACTTTTAATAGAATTTTCTCTTTCAACCATATTTTTTATTCACTATGTTTAAATCAAACATTTTTCTTAAAGGAATCAAATTAAGTTTCACTTGGATCAATCACTTATTGGCTAATTTTGTTAGTTATTTTAAGTACTTATAAAATTTTCAACCAAATATAATAAGATACTTAATTATAAATTATTTTTAATTAACTAATTGTTGATTTAATAAATATTTTTGAATATATATTTCTATGATTTATTTATATTTTTTATTGACAATATATATAGGAGAAAGAGAGAGACTTGCTACTAAAAGAATTATTTAACTTCAATTCTCTATTTGCACATAGAGATAAGCATGAGGAGAAGGAGACCCGTCTTGTCAAAAAATAAAATTTAATCAATCTAAAATAAAATAAACAAAAATATATTTTACAATTGATTCATAGTGATAATATTTTTTATTGAGATAAATATTTTAAAAATTATAAATAATTAGCTTAATTATTTATAGATAATTGCTTTTAAATGAATTTTGTATGATGTTAATACCTTCTCTATATACAATTGGCTCCCGAACTCATTTTTTGACAAAATGTCTACACCAGATGAAAAATTAAACAAAACAATCAGGAATCATGGATCCCTGAAGCAATCTATGGGATTACTAAACCTATATGATACAGATACCGCAGAAGAAACAATGTGAATATGCTTAAACCATATCCATGAAATTAAGCTTTTTCCCACATAGCACCAATCCATGTTGAACAAAATGAAGATGAGGTTGATAATGCTGTACAAAATAAAAACCCATCCATTTACATATGCAATTCCAGACCTGTACTGAGAATGGATAAAGGAACAAGCGATGAATCAAGTCTTCCGAATTCTGAGAACAGAACACACATTGAATAAAACCCACACACCAACACCTCTATGCTGCAAAGCTACTTTAGTTGGCAACCTCTGCTGCAACAATCGCCAAGAAAACGCCAACACTTTAGAATAGGCCTAACACTTCCAAAAAAGCTTTGAGAAAACATCCAAACGATCATGAGAAATATTTGGCAGCAACAAATTATAGGCTGAAGAGACTGAGAAAAGACTCAAAGTCCCAACATTCCACACCCATGAATCAGAAGCCGCCACAAGATCTAGCTGTATAGAACCAAGCAGCAAATACATTTGGTTCAATAACTACTCCTCTTCCCATGCAAAAAATCTAGACCTCCAATGCTGGTGTCATAGGCCAACCAGATACATGTTATTTTGTGAAGTATGCAACAACTATACTAAGCTCTGCAAGATGACCACTTCTACCGCAGGAGACATCTCTCTTGCTTCTCAAGTTGGGAAACTTTTAGCAGCCGTTGGATGTAGATTAAAATGATCTGACGCTCAGTTTGAGAGTAACTAATTAGGCAATTTATCTGTTAATGATGTTATTTAAGATAAAAAAATAATGTTTAATTTTTTTTTCATGTGTATATGTACTTCTAATAAGCACGGCGGTGAGTGGCGATACTCTTCCTATTTTCCGATATCTCTGGTTTTGGTGGTAGCCTGTGGTTCTAAGTATTTTTTATCTGGATTTGTTGTGTATTACATTCGCATGCTTCCAATTGCGGTTTGATTAGCGGGTGTTTGGTGGTGGTGGAGGTGAAACCACACAACAAAGGTTCAGGAAAATGTCTACACAGGTAGGAAGGTCGGCATCTCTAACGGAAGTAACTGTTGCACGCTTGGATTGAGCAACAGATCCGCACGAAGAAATGTGTCTGTTGGTTGTTTGGCACTATCATCAATAGCATTCTTCCCGGTATGTATTGAAAGACTTTGGTTTTTTGTTTGTTTATTTTTTGATTAAGCCTTTGAGTATCAGAATTTGTTTTTGAACCACTTAATCTGATTTTGGTTTTTTTGGTTTAGGTGTGTAAGTTGTATTTGTAAGAGCTAATTTGAAGTTACTGTAGATGAGTTATGCGATGGAATCAGATTTGATAGTAAGTACTGTTTAATGAAGTGAATGTACATTTTTTGTAGACTAAATTATGAAACATTGATTTGCTGTTATTGTATGGATTGCAGGATACAACTGCATATGGGAGTCAAAAGTTGAAAATGAAACTGATGAAGAAGACAAAAGTTGAAAATATGAAGAAGATGGTGATAAGGCAGAAGATATGATTGTCGACGAAGGTTTTGTCAAAGATAATGTGGTGAATCGTTTATATTTGAAAAATAATTCAACATTATTTTCTATCTTAACTTTATCAGATAAACTACTTAAATAATTATTCTCAAATTGACTGTCAGATCATTTTAATATGCACCGAATGACTCTTAAAGTTTCTTAACTTGGGAAGCAAAAGGATGTCTATCATAGTAGATGTCATGCAAGACAACCTATATAGTTAGTCACCTTAAGTGGGTTCCCATGAAGTTTTCTTCACTAACAAGACTTAATCTAAAAACTTACTTTAAAATCTAAGTCTAATTCTACTTAAATCAATAACATATTGATTATATATATATATATATATATATAAAGAGAGAATGCGTATGTAAGATAGAGAATGATTGAGGATGATCAATTTCAATAGTTAGATTAAATGAAAGGTTTAACAAATAGAAAATCAAATATTTTAAAATTTTAATTTATCTCATCTTATATATCTCAAACCTATCACCATCATGACTACCACTACCGTCATAACCATTTCTGTCACAATTGTTATGACCATCATCACAACCACCATTATTTCCACCACCACATCCGTGATTGCCGACGACGATGATGGTCCCAACATCAATAGAAATTATGTTGGCGACAATGGTCATGATAACAATCATGGTAGGGTGGTTGTTGGGGTGATGATCTTAATATAATTTTTTTTATAAAGAACATAAATTAAATCTTTAAGATATTTGATTTTTTATTTGCTAAATCTTTCAGAGATTTTATGATTAAATAAAATTTAAATTTAAAAATATTTTAATCTTAATTTTTTTAATTTAATCTAATTGTTGGAATTGATATTTTCATATAAAATAATGATTATCATGTTATACTTTATATATATATATATATATATATATATATATATATATATGTGTGTGTGTGAGAGAGAGAGAGAGAATTTTGCTTACATGACCTAGTAGATATGACGTGACTTTAAAAAATTGAGATTTGAAAATAGAAATTTTTTTCCGGTGGGATATAAATCCACCATGGCATCGCATGCTTTAATACTAAGGTATATAGATATAGATATCTAAAATGCACATATATTATTTACTAATAGTGAATAAATATGATAATCCTGTAAAACTAGATAAAAAAATAATTTATACTTTTTAATTTTTTATCTTAATTATAACTAAATCAATTTGTATGAAACAATTTTTTAATTTTAAAAATTGCGTTGTTTGATCCTTTTTTTTCTTTCGATACTTTAGTGACTAAAATAGGATATTGTTATTGATGGAATAGTTTTTTTGTTCTTTTTTGTATGTCACTAAAATGTAAAGCTCAAGTAACCTTTTTTTAAAATATTTTGATATTCATCTGCCTCTCCGGTTCCTAACGAGTAACCACGCGATCTTTAGGTCATCCGGTGGCGTGTAATTGGTTTTTTATACATAGGGATATATTTATAAGCTTAAATTCAGCACATATTTTCTTTGCTTTTTTAATATAAGACTGGTTATTATTGATGTAGCGCCTACAAAAGTTTTTTTATTCCTATTTTCTAGCTACACTAGATGAGATCAAAGTGAAAGTAAGCTCTACAATATAGTTAACTTTCACAAAATCCCCAATATAAGATACAATAAATTAAAAAATATAATCAATTGTAAATGACATCTTTATCATAAGAAAAAGCTTTTTTCATTCTTATTATAACAATAATAGCTATTATCAACAGATCTACATCTTCATTTTCCCTCTAATTAAGTCCAATGGGACCTCTTTAGATTAAAAGAATAATCAAATAACTCTATTTCCCCTCTAAGTCCAATAGGACCTCTTTAGAATAAAAGAATAATCAAATAAATCTCTAGCTATTTACCTTCTAAGTCCAATAGGACCTCTTTAGAATAAAAGAATATCAAAGAAAAATTAAATAATTATTTACAAATACAATCATTTAAAAAACAAATTTCATAATATTATTTACTAGAGCTATAAAGTTTGGTTTCTTTTGTGAGAAAACTCTTGAACCATTGTGCAGAGAGTTTTTGGTATCTCTTTAAATCATTTTTATAATCTACGAATATCATCCCGAAACGTGATGTATAACCTGACGACCACTCAAAATTGTCGAACAAAGACCATATATAATATCCTTTCACATTTGCGCCATTCCTACATGATGTATAAATTAAAAGAACATAATTAAAAAAAACACTTTTAAGTTGTAGGACAAACTAACATAAAACTAATTTTAATATAAATATAAAATATTACTTACCTAATTGCAGATTGAAGATAAAATAGATGACGATAATGATAATCAATTCTAAAAGTATCCATTAAAGATTCTTCAAGTGATAATGTTGGTTCATTATACTCATTTATACCTATTAAGTAAAAGAAGAATGAAAAATATAAGTTAGGAAAAACGTCATTAACTTAGGAACATTGAAAAGAATAATGTACAACAGTATATAACATTGCATTAAAGGAAATTAGATACATATAGAGAACTGTTATTTACCATTTTCAGTTATGTAAATCAAAGGATTGTTGTACTTTTCCTTGGTATACAATAAAAGATCACGAATTCCTCTTGGATAAACATATAACCAATCAGAAGCAATCTGCATAATAACAAAAAGATGTTAGTTTTATATTTTATAGAAAAAGGATTGTTCTAATAGAGCATTTGCTTGTTTTGGTAGGTATAACGAACCTTTATTCCAATAGGCTTCCCATCACGTTCATCTGTAATCAATCAAAAACATAAAAGACAAACCATTGTCAGCCACAATCATATTTAATAATGTATACATGCAATTTAGGGAATTGATAGAATGATAGACAATTGAAGTCCTTACATGCAGGAGTGACAAGAGAATCTGTTAAGTAGCTAGGACGGGCATCGCTTAGATCAGGTGCGTCAGAGGCATATGTTGTAGAGTAATAGTTTAGGCCAATAAAATCAAATGAACCAATAAGTAGTTTGGATTGCTCTGCAGTAAACTTTGGTAATCGTGTCCTCACAAGTGATCGCATGCTTTTTGGATAGTCTCCAGATGTTAATGGATCCATAAACCTGAAATAAAAAAAAGCTGTCAATTCAATTTTTTTTGTTCTACAAGTCTTGCATTCTCAATACCAAATAAAGAATTTTACATAAATGGAAAGAGGAATTCTTACCATCCATACATGAAGTCAATCGCTCTTTCTGTAGCCTTTTGGTCAGATTTGGTATCTCTGAGCGGCAAAAACCAATTAGCTACCAAGGTTATGCCTATCACACCATTTTGAGATGCCTGCATACATTGTATTTAAATATTTAGTTAGAAAACAAAAAATATGAAACAACCATTTTATGAGTAATTAATTTCCTTAATTATTCTAGTTCCTAGCTCAATGTGAAATTTAATATGGCAAAGTCAACCTTAAACATATCTAAAAGGTTCAGAACAAATTAACTAACCTGATACTTGGTCTTGTACACACGAACAGCTACTGCATGAGCAAGAAGTTGGTGATGTGTAACCAAATAAGGCTCTGTTGAAGAATCACCTCCAGTGCAATTCAGATTCATCCAAGCTGAACAACGACCTGGTGCCATTCGTCCATTTGCGTAGCCATTTTGGCTGTAACTCCATGGCTCATTCAATGTAACCCAATACCTCACCCTATCACCAAATTCCCTGAAGCAAAGTTCTGCATAGTCTCGAAAATCTTTCCTGAAGATCAATATACGTTCATTAGACAAATTATATTCATATCTAGATGTTAAATATAATATGCAAACACACAAATAATCTAAGTTTTAGAATTGAAACTTACACTATGCGCGGACTTAAAAAACCACCATACTCATCTTCTAATGCTTGGGGAAGATCCCAATGAAAGAGAGTTACAAGTGGTTGTATACCTACAAATATTAATTAATATTTAATTAATTATATATGAATATCAAAAGTATGCTGAAGTTGAATCAATTGAGTTTAAATTCTAACCATTAGCCACTAGCTCATTGATAAGGTTGTTGTAATAGTTTATTCCTTCTTGATTTATACCTCCACTTAGCTTTCCTTCTGTGATTATATATTCATAGTTGAATAATATAAAAAAAAAAAAAAAATTGGTTAGTATGAGTAACATCAAACTAGGCAAAATTTAGTTCAACCTAGTCATTGATTGTAAGCAAATTAACTTACTTGGTAGAATTCTTGACCAAGAAATGGAAAATCTATATGAATCCAAATTCATATCCTTCATCATCCCAACATCTTTCTTGTAGTTGTGATATGAGTCAATTGCCACGTCTCCGTTGCTTCTATCCATGATCTTTCCTGGATAATTATGGGTGAATGTATCCCATACACTTGGTCCTCTACCACCTTCCTTTGCTGCCCCTTCGAACTGGTACGAGGAAGATCCCGCCCCAAATATGAACCCT
The DNA here is from genome assembly GCA_007407185.1 of Glycine tomentella. Taxonomy (NCBI): domain Eukaryota; kingdom Viridiplantae; phylum Streptophyta; class Magnoliopsida; order Fabales; family Fabaceae; genus Glycine; species Glycine tomentella. Next base: position 1,318,853 of record PYAF01001934.1, read on the forward strand.
TCTGGGAAACTCTTCCGACTCAGTGAAATGTCAATAATTGGTGAAACTGTATTAACTGATTCTTCTTCGCATGTAACTTTGGAAGATCTAACAAGAACAAGAGCAACGAGGCCGAGAAGGAAATAGCCCTTGAATGCCATATTGTGTGGTATGTTTTTCTTAATTAGTTGATTGTTTTGATGTTCTCTATCTGCGAAACCTTTCCTCTTTATATAGGAAGGAATGGAATACCTACTACCACACTATGATCGACTATGACGTTTATCTAATAATAATAATAATAATATAATATAATATGTAGTATGCTGTCTATTGCTGACTTAGAAGACTGAGTAAACACTATGCATTTGCCTACTTGTTTGATAAATGTTCCTGTTGACTTGTTTCAAACGTGTTTTTCTTACTTTGCCAATAATGTTGATTATAATAAATGACGGCTATATCTTTTAATTTATGCGACATTTTTTAACAAGAATACAAGCGCACATGCATGTGATCTAAAGTTGTATGGTCAAAGATAAAATAGTATAGTATTTTGAAAAAGGGAAAGCACGTACTGTTCTTCACACACGAAGTTTCATGGAAGGACACGAAAATAAATGTGGTATCACAGGTCCTCACACTGGTGCATTCGCACAAACACATAACAATCTTTCTGATAAAATATTTCTGATGTATTTAGATAATTGTCTGCCAATCCACACTTTTGACCTTTTACATGAAATGATATTTATAAGAAACTTGACTCTTCACATGAATAACTTTTTCTCCTAAAGACATAACTCTTCACATGAATAACTTCTTCTCCTACGGAGATGACTCTTCACATGAATAATTTCTTTTCTTAAAGATATGACTTTTCACATGAGTAATTTTTTCTCCTATTGATATGACTTTTCACATTTCTAATTTATTATTATTAAAGTTTAATCCAACAATAAACAGTTAGAACTTCAAGGGAATTTTTAATCCACGCGCATTATTTTTGTCTAGCATCTCTTATATCATCACAAATAACGATTTAGGATCAGCTGGAAAATATTAATCTAAATAACTAAAAGTTTTCTTTCCTTCTGTCAGTCACTGACTTCCACAGTACTCTTTCTCAAGAATTCAGCGACCAAATTTTCCCTATTAAACCGCCCGCATTACAGCATTGATCCCTTTACCTAAATGTCCATCCTAGCATCATTAATTAGGCATGCGTTTTTCAATTCTACAAAATTACACATACCCATATGCGCCTCTTAGGAATCACACCATTCAAAAGAACGTTGAACCTCTTGAATCTCATGCAAGACAGTTTTGGTAATTGGTGTGGTCATGATATATAGTGTAAATGAGATATTTCTGGCTATTCCACACATATGATGAAATTGATCATGTATATCCAGTGGGAGAGGAACCTACTTAATTACCTCCAAAATGAATTGCCAATACGGAAATTTCTTATGTGAGAAATGAGATTCTTTAATTTGTTGACCACGGTAGTCATAGGCTTGTAGCACACATTACACAAACATATGTATTGAGTGAAACTGGTTCACTTGCGGCTATTTATATTGCCGGTAAAAGAAATATTAATTGCCATTAGGAATCATTTTGCTGTAGTGTGTTCAGGCTGGAAAAAATCATTAACAATTAATTTAAGGACCTCCAGGAATGGATGGAGAAATTAACAAGTGATCCAGTATCACCACGTCATCTGTGATGTGGTCCCGCCAGAACGAGGTTGCAAAATCACTTTCCATGGACGATCTCAATAGCGGCAAAATGGTTAAGGTCGTCCCAGATCGAGCAATAGCAGCTATTTCTAACAGGAACATTAAGATAGATGGAAAATATAACAAGTATACTATACGCGCGTGTATGCATTGTTAAAATTATATAAATAGGATAATTGTGCTTCATTAGAAGTTGTCGAAGCACTTACACAAATACTTTATAAGACCTAACATGTCAATCATACATTCATCAATGACTACTGATTCCATGAGTTAAGTGTATGTTTCCAATTATCCATTTAAATCATTTCCTTTCTCATTCTACAATCCTTTTATCTTTACTTTTTTTATTATCAATTTTTGTATTTCAGTTTACAATACCAACCTTTAATTTAATTTGCATTGCTTTTTCTTAGTCGTACGTCTTTCTTCTCTTCAAAGTTCTCATAATTAATAAGATGCGTGCAGTAAATTAATAAATATAATCAATTGTAAATGATATCAGTTGAACATAGAGATAAACTATTTTTGACAGGTTTTCAAGCAGAATTGGAAAATTCATACCCTTTTTTGTGTTACCCATTTTCATCCACACCTTGAACCACAGGTTTTCATTCTAAGTCCTCACATTATCATTTAGAATCAAATAGTGAAAACATTCCATTGAGAATTCAAACTAAGTTATACTCAATTACATTAAAAATGAACATCAAATTAAATTTCATTGTCTATACTGTAGGACGCCAAGTTATAGAGACATTGTGCTTGTGTTCATAGGGTTTTATTTATATGTATAAATCCAATACATCTTTCCTTATTTCTCTTTTTTTTTACTATAATATTGGTCCACTAATGTAATGCTAATAGTCCGTAGGTTCGTTTTTCTTTCCCCTATTTTCTAGCCACTCGATGAGAATAGAGCAGGCGAAAGTGAGCTTTACTGTCATTAACACTCACAAAATCCCCGAACATAAGATGCAATAAATTAACAAATATAATCAATTGTAAATGACATCTTTATCATAACATAATGTTTCTTTCATTCTTATGTAACAACAATATCAATTATCAAGAAATCTACATCTCTCTGTTTCCCATCTAATTCCAATTATAGGTCCTACTTAGAATAAAAGAATGATCAAATAAATCTCTATTTCTCCCTAAGTCCAATAGGACCTCTTTAGAAGAAAAAAAAGAACAATCAAATAAATCTATATCGCCCCTGTATGTCCAATATAGGACCTCTTTACAATAAAGAATGTCAAATAATAATTAAATAATTATTTACAAATATAATCATTTGATAAACAAAGCTCATAATATTATTTACTAGAGTAGAGCGTAAAGTCTGTTTTATTTCTTCAGAAAATCCTGGAACCATAGTGCACACATTTTTTGGTTCTCTTCAAACCACTTTTGTAATCCATGAAGATCATTCCAAATCGTAATATATAGTCTAAGGATCATTCAAAATTTTCGATCAAAGATCATACATAATATCCTTTAACATTTGTGTCATTCCTATATATATGAAGTTTAAGTTAAAATAAAATAAATTAACAAACTATTAAATTGTATGACAATATCGTAAACATTTATATATAATATGTTACTTATCTAATTGTTGATTAGAGATAAAAAAGATGACGATAATGATAATTAATTCTGAAAGTATTTGTAAGAGATTTTTTAAGTGATAGTGTGAGTTCATCATATTCATTTATACCTATAAATTAAGTGAAGGATCTAAGATACAAGTTAAGAAAAGATTTGAATAATTTAAGAAAATTGAAAATCGTGTTCAATGATGTATGGCATTATATTAAAGGATTATTGTACTTTTCCTTGGTATACAATAAGATCACGAATTCCTCTTGGATAAACATATAACCAATCAGAAGCAATCTGCATAATTACGAGAGAAAAAAGGTTAGTTTTAAATTTTTTATCAGAATTAAAAGATCGAACTAGTAGAGCATTTGCATGTTTTGGTGCATATACACGTACCTTTATTCCTATAGGTTTCCCATCACGTTCATCTGCAATCAATCAAAAAACATAAAAGACAAACTATTATCATCCATGATCATATTCAATAATATGTATACATGTAATTTAGGGAATTGCTTGAATGATAGAAGATTGAAGTCTTTATTACATGCAGGAGTGACAAGAGAATATGTTAAGTAGCTAGGTCTGCCATTGCTTAGATGAGGTGCATCAGAGGCATATGTTGTAGAGTAAACCTTTATATATACCTTTATACCTTTATACCTATGGGTATACACGCACATATATACCTTTATACCTATGTAAAGGTATATACACGCATAATATTTCTAACACAATATTAGAAAATTTTCTTTAATTCTAAAAAGAAATTAAGAAAATATGTTTTTTTGAAAGAAAAAAAAAACATTTTATCAATTCTCTAACTTGCTCATACATGCTGAATTTGATCATGGTTTATGATTAGTTGCAGTTGAGCTTAATGGGAAACCCATAGGTATAAAGGTATATATGTGCGTGCATACCCACCTAACTTGCAAATGTTCTTTAATTTTAATCCATTTAATAAAGAATGGCGTAATGGGAAACCCATAGGTATAAAGGTTTATATGTGCGTGTATACCCACCTAACTTGCAAATGTTCTTTAATTTTAATCCATTTAATGAAGAATGGCAGATGTCAATCATGATCAAATTCAGCATATATGAGCAATTTAGAGAATTGATAAAATGTTGTAGATTGATTACTTACATTCAGGGGTAACCAAAGAATCTGTTACATAGTTAGGTCTAGCATTACTTAGATGAGGTGCATCAGAGGCATATGTTGAAGAATAGTAGTTAAGGCCAATAAAATCAAATGAACTAATAAGTAACCTAGATTGTTCTATAGTAAACTTTGGCAACCGTGTTCGCACAAGGGACCGCATGATTTTTGGATAGTCTCCTGATGTTAGTGGATCCATAAACCTGAAATGAATAAGCTTTTGATTTAGTTTTCCATCAACAAGTAATGGCAACCTTTAACACCCAAAAGCAATAACAAGTTGCCCCATTAAAACCTTATTATATAAACCCTTGAAGGCACCTAACTCTTTTTGGACAGTCTTATGCATATTATACATGCACTTTTGGGAATTTGGAAGAATACATGAATATGTATATTTGTTGATAAATTAAAATGAAGAGAGAAGAGGGAGAAGACAAAAAGGATTTCTAACCATCCAAACATGAAGTCAATTTCTCTTTCAGTTGCCTTTTGATCAGCTTTGGTATTTGAGAACGGTAGGTACCAATTAGCTACTAAGGTAAGGTAATGCCTATCAAACCCTTTTGTGATACCTGCACATGCATATTTAAACATTTTAGCTCATTACTACTATCCGATTTCTTATATATATTCAAAATTATTATGGTAAAGTCTAACTAATTTTGAATATACAAGGTTCTTAACAAATTAATGAACCTGATACTTGGTCTTGTATACACAAACGGCCGATGCATGAGCAAGTAGTTGGTTGTGCGTAACTATATAAGGCTCTGTGCCAGAATCACCTCCAGTGCAATTTGGATTTACCCAAGCAGAACAACGACCTGGTGCCATTCCCCCATTTGCATAACCATGCTGACTATAACTCCATGGCTCGTTCAAAGTAACCCAATACTTAACTCTATCTCCAAATTCCTTGAAGCAAAGTTCCGCGTAATCTTGATAATCTATACTTAAGATTGATATAGGTATTTAACAAAATTATTTTCATATCTAGCTATTGAATTTTCTAAGTGTGCAATAATACTTAATTTGGAATTAAAACTCACACTATGCGAGGACTTAAGAAGCCACCGTATTCATCTTCTAAAGATTGAGGAAGATCCCAATGGAAGAGTGTTACCAATGGTTGTATACCTACAAATTGTTGATATATTTAATTAGTATATGTGATAATAACAAAAGAACATGGTAAAATGAAGGAAAAGCAACTAAAGTTTAGTCAACTGAGTTTGGATCTTACCATTAGCCACAAGTTCATTGATGAGGTTGTTGTAATAGTCGATTCCTTCTTGATTTATACCTCCACTTAGCTTTCCTTCTATGGTGGATGTACGTTTGTAAAAAAATCAATTTACATGGTTAAATTAATCCAAGTAGCTAGGTCAAATTTAATCTAAAATAATCAGCAATCAACATTGGATTTACTTGGTAGTATTCTGGACCAAGAAATCGAGAATCTATATGAATCCAAGTTCATATCCTTCACAATCTTAACATCTTCCTATAATATACATGGATAACATATATGTTATTATATTGCACCAAACAATTAAAAAAAAAACAAATACACTACTCGAGGTGTAGCCTATTTTATTTTATTTTATTTTACATAATCGAAATTCACAACTATATATTGTGATCTTATTTAATCTTTAAGTAATTAGTTTGTTTTATGAGATTAATTTATATATATTATCAACGTAAAATATTTTACATAAATATTTTTAAAAAAATATTACTTTATATGATATTGTATTTTTTATAAATAGAATAGCATAATAAAGTAGTCAAATTTTATTAAATATCTGGATAAAAATATTTTATATTCACAGTATATATAAAGTAAACTGTAAAGCAAAGAGTTTACCTTTAATTTGATAATTTTACAGTTCATTAAAGAGAATACAGCAGCTAGTTATTAAAATAAGCGTAATTAAGTAGTAATATCATTCAATTAAGAAAAGAGAAAAAATAATCATTTTAGTATTATTCAATTACTTATTATATCTTAACAATTAAGAAATTCCACATATTTGTTAAATGTGCATGGTTTTTCAGTCTAGAAGATACAAATTAATACTTTGAAGCTTAGGAACCATACCTTGTAACGATGATAAGCATCAATGGCCACATCTCCATTGCTTTTGTCTTTTATCTTTTCTGCATATAAGTTCAAGATGGTACATATTAACCAAACAATATATAAAAGATAACAAGTCAAACATCCCCTTTGACCCGTTTCCCATCTCTTTCACTGCTCCCGTGTACATATATATCTTGCAAAGAAAATATACCTGGATATTTATGGGTGAAGGTATCCCATATACTTGGCCCCCTACCACCTTCCGTTGCTGCCCCTTCAAACTATATACATATATACATTAATTTCACAATAAGCACAACACATAATCAAGATCATGCATGTTTAATAAGTAAAATAGATAGATACATTATTCATTAACACTATATCTCATTAATGTTAGAATTGAAGAGTCTATAAATAGTAGTACCTGGTATGATGAGGATCCAGCCCCAAAGATGAAGTCTGGTGGGAAACTATTCTGATTCAGCGAAGCAATATCAATAATGGGTTCAACTGCATCAGTTTCTATGCAATTAACACTAGATTTGCTAATCACAAGATCTAAAGTAATAAGGCTGAGAATGCAAAATCCGTTGCATGTCATTTCTGATGATGATTATGCTTAGTCTTTCTGATGAATATATTGTTGGAATTAAATACACAATCCCCTTTTTTTGTTGGGAGCAACACCTCAATCAACTATAAATACTGGGGAGTCACCAGACTCAACCCTCAAGCAATCAAACAGTAAAATATATGTGGAAACGTGAAACGATCAAATAAAGGATGCGAGAGATTAGGGAGAGAAAAACACACCAACAATAGGTTTACGTGGAAGAAAACCTTCAAAAGGAAAACTCACAGGATCTTGTCTAGAACAATCCACTATTTTCAATAATAATGGTTACAATCACTCTCAACGGTCTTCAGTCGGAGACACTCAACCTCATCAACAACAATGGTGGAAACGCTCTTAACAAGAGTTTCTCTCAACAGCCTGATGTTGGAGACACTCACAAAGAAACACTCCATTCTATGCGCTCACAAACGAGAATCCTCTCCTCCCTCTTCTGAAATTCTGAATTCTACCGTCTCAATCTATAGATGTCATTTTATAGAGAGAAAATAGTTTTAGGGATTTCAGTGCCCTAAACTGCAAGTGGGCCGGGTTACTCCTCGAAAATTGGGCTAAGTCAACAAATTCCTTCTCAACATATTAGAATTTGGATCAAACATTAAAATGGAAATATCCAACATATATGATTAATCTTTCTTTCTTTAATTTCGCTGTCAACAATTCTGCTTAATTAATTAATTGCTTCACATTTGGCACATATGTGTCTTTAGATACGGAAACTAGCCAGCTAACAAGATTATAATAATAATATTACTTGTGTAGATTGAGAGAAAAAGAATCCCATATGTTCAGATCGGATCGGAGAAACATTATATTAAGTATTCATCTCCTTTGACAAATTCAAGGTTGACAAACAAATATGGCGGGACTTTTTAAATGTCCGTTATGTTTACGGAATGATTTATCATTTTTATTTTTAATTTCTGAACTACTACTTAATAAGAATAGTTTAGTATTTATAAGTGAAAGGGAAAACATCCAAAGCTCGTTAATCAGTTTTTAAACATGTGTTATTAATATGATTGCGACTGATAATTAAACACTGCAGGACGCGATATATCGAATCCTACTAGTTACAATTAGTAGGTAGCAACTAGCAATCTTTTGTTCATTTGGTGTTGTTAAGGGGTTGGTGTAGATTAGTAACGTTTAATTTCTAATTTGACTAATGTGTCTTATTGGTTTGGTTATGGGTTTTCTAGGCACATTGGGTGAAACTATTTATTAAACAATTATTTTTAATATAAAAAATTATTGATGCATGAAACCATGCTTAATAAATTTGTCCCATGTGATATTTTTAAATTTCCAAATGGATAATTTAATCATTTCTTAATATATTAATAAAAGCTACACCAATTTAATTAATTCAAGTAATTATTAACAAAACATACTTGATTCTAACAGAGAAAACAAACTCTAACAGAGCTTTGAACTTTATGTTGAAATGATCTACTAAATTAACTGGATTCAAGTAATTTTTAAATATTGAAAATTTCAAACTAAATTTAATAGTTTTATTAACAATAGTTTTTAGAGATATATTCTAGTAGTATTTAAGAACGTTGAATAGAATTTATCAAATATTTTTATTTTATTTTTGACAAAATAAATATAGATTTAAAAAAAATACATTGTTTCCTTAGCATCATGCTATGCTAAATTTGAAATAAACGGCATAATTACTCAATTTCTTTGTAATGAGGTCCACTGTAACTTGTTGACCGGGTTACCTAATTTTGTGGATGTTAAAGAAAATCTTATCCAAAACCAAATGGCAAAAGTGCAGAAATTTTGACAATGTGATGTTAATCTAAATGAACAATCAAAATTATTCATCTGAGAAAATTGTTTACCATGCTATCCACGTAATCAGACTGTAATACACTAATACAACGGCAATTCCATGTTTATCTCTTTCGGTAATATTTTCGAGAAATTTGCCAGTCAGGCAAACAATTTATATTTTATTCTTTATTCGATACATTTTAAAAATATAAGATAACAGGACATAAGAATAAAAAAAAAATAGTTCATTTTTTTTTCTCGCTAAAATAATGGACCAATAAGAATATAATTATGATTCATTCAGTGTTCTGCCCTCATGTATGTTACAAAAGGAACCTGTATGTGTGCATGATATTTATTTATTTATTTTGATAAGAAAAAAATAACAAATAAATTAACTAAAAAGGGGCATTTCAATCCATATACAATCAATATCCTATTATACATGCATTTATATTCTTTTTTTTCTTTGCTTTTTAGTGAACGCTGCATATACGCTTTTCTAAAGACATTGTCTAGTTGAAAGTGTTAGATTTTAAATCTAGATTTTAAATTATTTTTTAATAGATTTTATAGTGTCATATAAGATTAAAATTTTTTTAAGATTTCTTTTATTTTTTTTAGTGATAAATTTTATTTTAAAATTTTAGGAAAAGAAAAAAGAAAAAAAAATTCATTTTTAATAATTTGTAAATCTTCAAAATTCCTTTACAAGAACTCATTTTTTTTTGTTAAAGATCATTTTATCTCTTTTATTAAAAAGTTTATTAAAGATCAAATCTTAAACTCAAAATTCTTATTCAAAATGTAATAAAAAAATGTTCTTAATACACCAAACATAGATTATCAAGGTTGGCATAAAGCCACATTTAACCTTATGTAAGCATATTGCCTACTGACCCTGAAACTTGCGTTATAATTAGCAATTTTATGAAACATTACGAAGGATTTGAAAAATAATTGGTGTTATTTAGCAATTAAATAAAGTTAAGATAATTGTAAACGTGTAGAAAATGAATGGTAGGTAAACTGACAAGAATAAAAACGGACATTCAAAGAAACTAAACTATTTAATTTATATATATATATATATATATATATATATATATATTGCCATCATACACACAATTAACTATCAAGTTCAAGAGGGTCTACTTTTGTTGTGAATATATGATACTGTATTCAATTCTTATGAATAAAAAAAAAAAAAAAGAACACACATTTAACTTGTGAATTAAAATATAAAAAAAACTAAATTCTAACTACTATGCCCCAAGAGATTTAAAATGGATTATAAAACCTCTTCAAATTTATTGAATGTGTAGAAAATCTCATCTAATACTTCATTAAATTTTACTTATTAAATGCACCTCTATAAAAATACTTTATTAATATAAAAAGTAACGCGTATTCTACTTGATTAAGTATTTGAAATCGTTAGAATCCTTGGTGCTGTAAAAGTCAGCATTAGTTATCTTACTCTATCAAAAAAAAAAAAAGTCAGCATTAATTGGCAATAAAAAAGAATAAAATAGGTAAAAACCTGTTATTGGATTTTTATTTGAATCAAAACCTATTAGCTAATCAAATTATTAAAATCAAAAAAGTTTCACCATGCGTCACATTTGACCTTTTACGACACACGTACATATTATAAAACTTACGGCAGAAGACGTTTTATAGCAATTAAAAATATTTGTTATAATAAGATAAATTTTTTAATAAAAATATTTGATTAATAATAATTGTCACCAATCTCTTAGATTTTTCCTGATAAAACTGCTATTTTAGTACTTGAAAGTATAAGACGTTATCACATTCATTCTTGAAAATAAATAAATTCAAATAAGTTATTAAACTTAACTACTTATTGTTATAAGTCTTACTACTTTTTGAATGTTAAACTAAAATAAAGAATAAACTACATTTTCAGAATGGCTTCTACTTGAACTAAATTGAATATTTATCTTTTTATCCTCTATCATTAAGTTCACATCTTCAATCAAGCTAAGTCGCACTCTCTCTCTTATGTTTATAGTTATTGGTTTTTTTTATAGTTGAACAAAAAATTAATCAGTTTTAATTTTTGATGTTTTTGTTTGTCAATATTTTTAGTTTTTATTGTTATAATTAATGATGCAATGTTAGTCTTATTATTATTTAATTTCATTTTAAGGTGGTTTATTTTTTGACGATTAAAAATCATCAAAAGATTATGAAAGAAATTGTTTAAAATATATGAAACTAATTCCGACATTTTAAAAATAAATTAAACCAAATTTAAAATATAAAATATTAATTAATTTTTAAAAAGATAATGGACCAAATTAAATTTAAACAATGACATAAAGGACAAAAAGTGTAACTTAACCTTTAAAACCAAGTCCTATAATAAATATTTTCATTTTCACAAAGTTAAGAGGTATTACATTCTTAGGATTGTTTGACTTTTAATAACTTTCGGAACATCTTTAAAACAAGCTTACACTATGTTATGTGTATATATTTTAAATTCCAACTATAAATTCACAGGAATAATTATAAGAACTACAAATTCATAAGAAATAGCCTAAGAATTAAATAAACCTAACAACTATATATTTACAAATATAATGTTTAAGGAATCTCATATAGTAACTAGTATTATTGCATGGAATCTTCGTGAAGCTTGATTTCAATTTTGAGAAAATCCTTGAACCATAATGCAGAAAATTTTGGGTATCTTTTTAAACCATTTTTGTAATCTACAAAATTCATTCCAAATCGTACAGTGTAACCTAAGTGCCATTTAAAATTGTCGAGCAAAGACCATGCAAAATACCCTTTTACATTCACACCATTCCTGTATTTATATCAAAAGAAAATAAACAGAAAAAATGTAAATTCCAAAGTAAGCAAACAAGATAAATAAACTTATCTCTTTGATTAGATACATAAATAAATTACTTACTTAATTGCTTCTTGAAGATAAAAGAGATGACGATAATGATAGTCAACTCTATAAATATCAAGAAGAGATTCTTCAAGTGATAGTGATGGATCATCATACTCATTTATACCTGTACAATAAAAAACAAAATTGTAAACTATGTTACATAGTTTATTCAATATATATGTATTGAATATAAAATCCCATATAGGCATGTATATATATAGAGATACTAAATTTTATTTTTTAATTACTTTCTCATCAAATTACTTACAACTAGTTTTTAATAGCATTCAAAGGAAAATACATTTGATATTCAAGGTTATTTACCATTTTCTGTAATATAAATTAAAGGGTTGTTGTATTTCTCTTTAGTGTATAACAAAACGTCTCGAAATCCTCTTGGATAAACGTACAACCAATTTGAAGCAACCTGCATAATCATGAAAAATAATTTTATTTATTATTAAGAAAAACATACTAATTAATAAACATGTAGAATAATTGCAATTTTATATGTCACCACACACGTACATTTAAACCAATGGGTTTTCCATCACGCACAACTACAATCACAAAAATGAAACACATGTCATTATCTATAATAATCAAATTCAACATGTATACAATTAATATAACTAATACATAGATATTAGACAAGTGTGCTTACATGAAAAATTTGCAAGGGAATCTGTTAGGTAGCTGATTTTGGTATTGCTTATTTGTTGAGGTGCATCGTAGGCATAAGAAGAGGTATAGTAGTTTATGCCAATAAAATCAAAAGAATCAATAAGTAATTTGGATTGTTCCTTTGTAAACTTTGGTAAACGTGTTCTCACTAAGAATCGCATGCTTTTTGGATAATCTCCCATTGTTAGTGGATCCATAAACCTGTAGCGGAACAAACAAATGAAGTAAACTATCGATCAATTACTTTGGATAGTAATTCTGCTAACTTAATTCATTGTTTGATGCATTTTTATCTATTTATTATTTACGTTCCATTCTTCCATTAAAGAAGTATAATCAATAAAAAAATATAAAACACAAATATCATTTAACAAATAAACTCGAAGAATGCATTCATTTCATATTAGGAGATTTACAACAATATATAATAAAACCACTAGTAAAGTTGATTCTATATCCTAACAACCTTAAGGCATTAAGATCGTCCTTCCACTTACATGATTTTTACCTTATTCATTTCTTTGTCATTTAGATTTTTCATGAATGTTATTTAGCCTCATTTTTACTTAGTGGCAATTAGACCATCCCTTTTGAGAATGAAGACTTGTGCACGAGAATATGGAGAGAAGTACTTACCATCCATACTGGAAGTCAATAGCTCGTTCAGTAGCCTTGTGATCAAGTTTGTTATCCGAGAATGGTACGTACCAATTAACATTCAAGGTTATGCCTATCAAACCATTTTGAAATGTCTGCACACATAATTTTTTTTTTATTAAAAATCATTAAAAATAATAAATGTAAAAATTGCAAGTATCAATAATTTCCCTTTTCAACATCCTTGAGATTTTATATATGCATCCAAACTTGCCTTAAAACAATTAATAAGGTGGCCACTTTTTAATTAACTAACCTGATACTTGGTCTTGTACACATGAACACTTGCCGCATGAGCAAGAAGTTGGTGATGTGAGACCAAATAAGGTTCTATTGAGGAATCACCACCATTGCAATTGGGATTCATCCAAGCAGAACATCGACCTGGTGCCATTTCCCCTGTTGCGTAACCATGTTGGCTATAACTCCATGGTTCATTCAAAGTTATCCAATGTTTTACTCTATCTCCAAATTCCTTGAAGCAAAGGTCTGCATAGTCTTGAAAATCTTTCCTGTATTCAAAATGTGTGAACTTTAAAAAATGTTTCCATAAATGCTTTAGCTTAGCTTTCAAGTGAAAATTTTAAATTGTATCACTTACACGATGCGAGGGCTTAAGAAACCACCATACTCATCTTCTAAAGATTGGGGAAGATCCCAATGAAAAAGAGTCACAAATGGTTTCAAACCTGAAATATTTTTTATATATGATTATTATATTAGTATTTGATTTATTGTCATCATCAATAACAGGACAAATTGTTCACATTAAAAGCATTAAAAAAACAGTAATAAAGCTTTTGTACTTACCATTTGCTAGTAGCTCGTTGATAAGATTGTTGTAATAGTCGATTCCTTCTTGATTTATACCTCCACTTAGCTTTCCTTCTATAGATATTTAGTTTGAGGGGGGAAAACAAAGGTTAAAGTAGAACATCGACCCAAACAGGTAAATTTTAGCAAAATAACCATTGATCTATATTTGACTTACCAGGGAGTATTCTAGACCAAGAAATGGAAAATCTGTAAGCATCCAAATTCATATCCTTCATAATCCCAACATCTTCCTATACGAATATACAACATGACATCATCACTATATTTACTTGGAAAACGAAAACAGTGAAAACCAAGAGATATAGTAACATATTTTTTTTACTTTTTGGTGTTTAAAATTTCACTCCTAGTTGAATTTGCTAGGGTCTAATTAAATTGATTTCTTAATTAATTATTAATTAATTAATTTGGTTGCAATATTTCATGATACTCTTATAGTTTTTTTTACAGCATGATACAAGCTAGTGTCAATCATTAATAGAAGTGTAAGTCATGATGGTGATGAGAAAATTATTAGAAAATTGAGGGATATCAATGAACAATAAACAACTTTACCTCACATTTGTATTAAAAAAAAATAGAAAAGCATCTTTACTCCAATTATTTATTATGTAAACAATTAATTTGTTTTAATTTATTATTCAGTATTTTTCAATAGTAAGGACAGTTGATAAATTACTTTAGAAGAAACAAAAGCTTTGAATCGGCAAATACCTTGTAGCGATGATATGAATCAACGGCTACATCACCACTGTCTCTGTCCTTTATCTTTTCTGCATGCCAATTCGCATATGAACAATTGTATAAAATATGGAAGAAGAAAAAACAGTAGGAAATAGCCAGATATATACATACCTGGATATTTATGGGTGAAGGTATCCCAAATACTTGGTCCTCTACCACCCTCATTTGCTCCACCTTCGTACTGCATAATACATAATCATGAACACCACAAAATAAACTAAGAAAAACACTAAAACATTTTAACTTATTATATCACGTATGACATAATTGACAATATATATGAGAGAAAAAACAAAAAAAAAAAAAAAGCATACACTAACAGTATAAAATAGTTTCACGTTATCATTCAATCATAAACAATCGTATATACCTGATATGCCGACGATGCTGTACCAAAGATGAAGCCTGTTGGGAAAGTATTCCGATTCAGAGAAGCTATTTCAGGATTAGGGGTAGTAACGCCTTGTGTGATAGTAATCAATGAGGTAATAACTAAAGCAATGAGAGGTATATATGCCATATCTGCTTATTTGCATTTCATGTTTTTCAGCAAATTAATGCATTCCTTTTTATAGAGGAAGACAGCGATTGATATAATGTCTATAAATGTATATATTAATTTGCCGCTCTGAATTGAATAGAGGAAAGAATTTTTTATTACTGACGGCATTATTGGCTGTCGTGATATAGTCCGTCTCATCCAAATGAATAGACAAAAAGTTTAACTTTAAAAATAATTAAAGGCTTAAATATATTTTTATATGTTAAAAGTGAATTTTTTTTAGTACTTTAAATTTAAATTTGATTTTTTATTCTCAAAATTCACAAAAAAAAATATCATTTTTAATCTTTCTGTAAATTATGAAACAAATAGAAAACAAGATATTCATAATTTTTTATACTTTTTATAGTTAGAATTTGATTTTTTTATTTATATTTAAAGTATTATTTTTTTTACTGTTTGAAATTGTTACAATAAAATTAATTAAAAATTAAAATATTTTTTTAAGTGGCTAATAAATTTTAAATTTTGTTCATATTTAATTATGATAATTTTTAACCATCAGAAACATATTTTAAAAATAAAATAAATTAAAAATATAAAAACAAATTTTGGCGGTCAAAATTTTCAAAAATTATGAATCACTTATTTTCACACTATACAAAAACATTTAAAAAATGTGAACTTAAAAGATTAAAAAATAATTTTAAATTTAGAGGGCTAAATATATATATATATAGAAACAAAATTGAAAATAAGATAACCATATGAAATTAAAACTTTTGCTCTTTATATTTTTTTAAGAATATATATATATATATATATATATATCTTATTAGAGATAATTTTACTTGAACTAAATAAAATTATTATAAATGATAATTTTTTATTTTAATTTTTTAATATAATTATATATTAGAATTCAACCTCGAAATCACACTTCTGTTTAAATTAGAATAATACCAAATTTCGTTCAATTTATAATTAGTTTCTAGCTAAGAACTTTTCAAAGCCATACACGAACATTTTGATGGGAACAAATTCTCGTGGTCAACATATTCGGGTCTTGGCTTGTACAGTACATTATTAGTAAGTTTTCATTCAGAAGCTATTAGTTAAACTATTATTAATATTAAATGCAATATATTTTAAGAAGTATTAATACCACAAGTAACATTAATTTTATAAATAAATAACCTTTTTGCGAATAATGATTTGAATTCTTTTTAATAAATAACTTATTTGCTAATAATATATTTCTTGCCAATGATACTTTGATTTTATTACTAAAATAAAGAATAAAATTCACACACACATGAATAATATTTTTATTGCTAATAATAATTTAGTTTTATTACTAAATATAAGATGAAATTATAAGAATTTATGTTATAAAAAAATTCACTTAATATGTCAAAAGTAATTTGGATAAAAAGCTTCTTACACAAAAAATTATATTTTACAAATTCTTCTAAAATCAAAATAAGCAATAATAAAAATTGTGAAATGATTTAATTCCTCTTAAAACGTTGAAAATGTTAAACTTACTACTTATATAATTGATATTAAATAATTTTGAAAGGAAAAATATTAAGTGCCGAAACACTAACCCTTTGCTTGGTTGTGGAGAAAGAAAAAGAGGAAATGGGAGAGAATATGTGATAAATTAAAAGAAGAGAAATAAGTGACAAATAAAATAAAAGGAGAGATTGTTTGATTGAAAAGATATAGAAAAGTATAAAAGAAAAATATTTTACTCAATTCAATTGGAGATTTTTTAATTGGATTTTTCAAAATCCAACTCAACCCAACCATACATAGGGCTAGTTGAAGTTGAGAGTACAAAACGGAAAACCTTCTCTACCAACTAAACCAACAAATACGAAACACCTTACTTCGAATGAAATCTAACAAATAACTTTTACTTTTATTTTAAGTTCTTTTTTTAGTTTAAACTTAAAAGTATCTTTTAATCAAAATAATAATAAGCTGAAAATATTTCTTAATAATACACATAATATAATATAAATAAAACATGCATTATCTCAAGAGAGTATTATTTTCTATTTTATTGTACTCACCAACTAACCACACACAATCACAATCAAGAATTAATATTATAAAATCCTGTTTTGACTCTTACAAAATAAAATAATAAAACTTTTGTAAATAATTATATAGGTACGTAGAATAAAAAAACATTTTTCAAAACAAAACAAAAAAAATTTTACACGTAATTTTGAAGTTTGTAAAATTTGAAAGGGTGTGTGGCTGTGCCTGTGTGCGTTGATAATATTGAATCAAATTCCCATTGCGGTGATGTAAAACAAATCAAAATACGTAATTAGCTAGATAGCCATAATATGTAATCTATTGGAGGGTCTCTTTTACCTTTTCCCTATAAGACTGAAAAAATATAAGCTATTGGAAAGAAGGGAGAAATTAAAGAGTACCGATATAACTTTTTTACTCTTTAAATATTTTTTTATATTTTATTTCTATTTTTTTAATTTTGGATTAATCATAATTTATTTTCCTAATGAATCGGAGGATGAGAAAAAAAATTGACTTGTTGTCCCCCCCCCCCCCCTTCTATTTTTATTAGTGGAATTAAATTACGTAACTAATTACATTTTGTGAAAAAACTTTAGTATATTTCGAGTGTGTTAGATAAAAACTAATTAATAAGTTAGTTTAAAATTAAAAAAACTATAAATTGAAAACTAAAAGGTGATAAATTAGCTTATTTAAGTAATAGTGTTCGTCTAAATAAAAAGTAAAAGTGTTTGATAAAATAAATTATTTTTTAAACGGTAAAATTGATTGCTAAACTAACTAAAATTGTAAAAGAACATTTTTGTATGATTTTTTTTATATAAATTATTATTTTTTTCAGACCAATTTTTTTAGGTAGTTATAATTAAAATTGTTTATGTTAATTCCTTTAGTTGTGTTTATACTTTTAAATTGTAATAATGAATATTTAATTTTGACATTTTATTTTTTTTGTTAATAAGTTTCACATTATTTATCATTTTCTTTTGAGTATCGCCTCTAGACACAGCATATACATGCAAAGAGGATTTTTTTTGGAAAGGTAAAAAGAGATCAACCGTAGTGTAAATAAACAAAGGGTAAAAGTGTCGTTTAAAATGATGAAGATAATACGGTATAAAACTACTAGCTATGAATTAAAAGTTAATTAGCTAAACAAGATTATTAGATACTTTTAATTTGGTTAAACAAACTTATAAACTAGTCATATAATAAACTATAATTAAGTTAGTTTAAATGTCAAATAATAAGCTATACTTTTAGTTGGGTTACATATTTATTAACAAGTTCTTTTAGACATTGATATCTTTTTTAATACCGTACCAGTTATATTGATAAATATTATAAAATTTTTATACTTTATTTAATTTTTCCAATAATTGCTCAAGAAATATTAATATCAACAAAATTAATTTCATTACTTTCTTTATATAAATCATCAAATTTTAGAAGTAAAGTGTTTTGGGTCGACATTTGATTTGAGGCTCATAATCTTCAAAGTAAACAAACGTCAACTCAATTAAGTGCATGTGATTTATAATAAGAGCATCTCAGTAAGCCTAGACGATGGATACTCAGTAGAGCATGAAAGGCAATTGTACTATGCACCCACCAGACACATCTTATAAAAGGGACAAGCTAAGATATGGTTGCATTCCATAAAAAGTGGCTGGCTCTATATTTTCATGTTTCATGTTGTCGTCTTGGAAATCGATGCTTAAGTCTATCTACTTGCATTTTTTCCCTCGAGTTGTTCCAATTCGTCAATAAATTTATATGACCATTCAGAAACTTTTTTACGGATTTCATCATCTTATAATAAACACTAATTTGAGTGTTAAAATTTTTCCTAGTGATCACACCTGAACATGACCTGCAAAGCTTCTTGAAAACTTATGGAGTTTTGGGATTCCATCTATTTCAGTTTTTTTCTTTCTTTAGGGCTAATGCATAACACAAACAAAAAAAAAATTAAAAATATTTTATCAAATCAAATTTTAAATTTTGATTATTCATGATAAAATTTATGTTGACTAGTATTTATTCTTCTCATTTTTACACACAGAAAAAAACTCACTGAATATTATATTATATATATAAGAAAATAAGTAATTAGATAGCCCTTATAATTTAGCTATCAGAGTCAATGGGGGAGAAAACAATCATTAATTTAATTAATTAAATCCTTAAATGTGTGAATCCACAGTTTATGGATAAATACTGGTTGAATAGTTATTCTTCTGATTAATTTGGTCCATCCTTTATCTATTCCGTACCTGTTTAGTTAGTTCAACCTTTATCCGTAAGATTTGTTTGAATAGGAATGGATTTGGTCCAACCACTAACGAATAACCGCAGGTTAACCCCTGTTCGTAAGCATTTCTTTGTAGCAAATAACCGTATCATTATTCTGACTTTGAATTTCATCTAACATTTATCTTTGACGGTCCATCATCGTCAAAGGCTAATCAACTAAACTCGCAAAGGTCACATACTATGTACGTAGATGTCAAATGAAGGAAATAATTTGAAGAGTTTATATAGAAATTATTTGAATTTACGATAATAATTTATAGTTTTTATAAGTGTAGTTTCTTTTAATAAATTTAAGAAAATAACCTTGTGTTTATATATTTATTTTAATAAATTTTATAGCCACATTTATGCCATAAGTTCTTTTCTTTTTGACAGGAACCATAAGTTCTTATATAATAAGAAATAAAGAATTTATTATTAAAATTTTAATTATACTATTTATTTAAATACATTCTTTTTTTATGAAAATCTAAATACATTCTTAAAAATAAAAATAAATTTCTTTTTTTATTTGATTTTAACATGCTAAATTCAATCAAAATGTTTGTTAAACAACAACTAACCATCATTTTTAATACAAGAATTTTATTTAGTACAAAACGAAAATATATAAGAATTCTTACATAGTTACATTTATATGTGTCAATTTATTAAAAATAACTTTATTTTTCAATCCCTAGATATATGGTGGTGCTTAATTCTATTTCAATTGTTAGATTTTCTTTTTGTTTTCGCAACTTTACTTCTTCTTTTTTACTGGATATAGCAGTGTTGTTTCTAAAAAAGAAAATAAAATTGCCATTGAATTTTACTGAGTTTCTTAGCAATTCGTCGTTGCATGATCTTCATCTTAAATTAAAACGCGTCTTATAATTTTTGTAGCGCTTGACTGGCTCTCATTATTGAACAAGTCATATCTTATCCGTTATAATTAATTGTCAAAGTTTTTTTCTTTTTTGGCCAGTAATTTGTCCACTTTTATGCCTTCAGCAAAACTCAGCATCGTACATTGTTATGCAACTTATCACATTTGACCAACTTCCATTAAACTATACTTTGGGGAAAGAAAAGCACACCATTAGCCACGTCATACTGGTTATCCATACCATATACCACCTAATATATACGTAAGTCTGAATCATTAAAAAAAACACTCGTTAATTTATATTAATATTAATATACTGACCATATATATTATTTTTATAATCATAAAATTATTTGTTATTCTAATATACTACACTGTTAAGTTAAATTTATATATGACTTTGTTTTTTACGTTTGGTTTTGGAGTGTAGAGTGTTGGACTGACTTTGTACAAACGCCTGTGTACTGTTATGGAATATGGAGTATCCATTGGAATGACTTGGAGGAAAAGTAGGTTAAACAAAAGCAGGAGGAAATTTCTTAAAATGTGGGTTTAGACCTAACTCAACCCCAAAAACTAGCTCATAGAGTGAGGATTGTTCTCTACTTATATACTCTGACTTGGCACTATCTCTAGCCGATGTGGGACTTGGGTTATTTCCAATACACCCCCTCACGCCCAGTACTTTAGGGCTTGGTGCGTGGATAATATGGTGAGTGGTCCGTTATAATGGATCTAGAATAGGCTCTGATACCATCTTAAAATGTGGGTTTAGACCTAACTCAACCCCAAAAACTAGCTCATAGGGTGAGGATTGTTCTCTACTTATATACTCTGACTTGGCACTATCTCTAGCCGATGTGAGACTTGGGTTATTTTCAATAAAATTGAAGAATACATCGCACATGTGATAAAAAAAATATTCTTCATTAATTTAATAGTTAGTTAATGGGGTCATCTCTTTAGGGTTGGTGAGTGGGTCTAGGTGCAGAGTCAGTATCTGTCCTGTTCGAAGTTGGTATAGAATCAAATATTATAATAACAGAAAATGACGGGTGCATATTTTATTTTGGAAGTGTATGAAGTAGCAAAGAAAATGAGAAATGAATAGAAGAAATTTGAGAAGAAAAAAATGAAACATAAAATATATGATAATGCTGTGTTAGAGGAGCGAAAGATCATCAATTTTTTTTGTTGTTGTTGTTGAGTGGAAAGATTATCAATTTGATTGAATTGGATATAATTTTGACTAAACTAGGTCTTTATTGTTTGAGGTGTGTATATAGCATTGTAGATAATGACTTTCCTTTTTTTATGTGGTTTTTTTTTTTAGAAGTCCCTTTTTATGTAGTTGAGATGGTCCTGTCGTGGATATATAGTCATAGAGATTGGATATTTGTTTCTTAAAAACAAAAAGGGATTGGATATTTGTATAGAAGGTATTCAAATGCTCAAGTAAATAATGAATTTATTATAGTAATGCATGTATTAAATGTGTATTTGACATTGTTCATGTTGTATTAATATTTATATGAATTTAAGATGAGGTAGATTCTTGACATGAACCCAAAGCTTGTAAAGGGTAATTAGCCTATTTCAGAATAAGAAACTATCATTTTATTTTAAGCCTCGACCTAATTGTCAACGACTTAATGTTCTCACGTTTATCATAATATAAACTTACTACAAATCTATACATTATGTGAATAGGATATGCATATCAAATGCATAGGTGAGTTTTTTTTCTTTAACCAAACATAGGCGAGGTTTAATTAAATATTTCTTAGGCTTTCTTTGAGGTGGTTGTAACTTATATAAGAAGACTTTGCTTTCCAAAATTAAAATTTAAAATAAATATGTTTCAATAAAAAGGGACGACTGAAAATATTTTTAAATCAATTTTAAAACTATGAAATAGAAAGAAAAAGATTCACTTTATTATTTTTTTTTAAGTTGTCTTATCTTTTTCATTGCTTTCTTCCTCTATTATTTGTCCTTCTCTACCTCTCATTCGTTCTTCTTCACCACTCGTTCATTTTATTTTCACTTGTTCAGTCTTTTCTGTTACTTATTCAATTTTGGCTTTCACCTTGTTGGTCATGACACCCCCACCAATAACACCTCAATCTCTTCACCACTTGCATCCACTCCCTTGACAACTTCGTTACTTCTCGTTTTCCGGCACCTCCTATAATTTCCCCTCCCGTGACTTCTCTAGCAATCACTCCTCTCCCACAATGGACCCAGTACCTCAGTATATATCTTATAAAATTATCACAATGACTTCTTCTCATCATAGATCATTACACAACACCAAAAGTAGTTGTTGTTGTTGTTGTTGTTAGATTTCTCCTTTCTACTTTCAGTTACATTTGATTTTAGACATTATATTTTCAGATCGATCATTTTTTATCCTCAAACTTTAAAAAAAATATGTTAATTTAATCTTTCACTTTAATACAAAAGGTTGATTTAAAGAAATAAATTTACATACTTTTTTAAATTTGAGGATCAAATGAATAGGAACTAAAATCACATTTGATTGAAAATAAAGGGATATATCAATTTTTTTTATTAATTATTATCCTTGTTGTTTTATAAGATTCATAATAATTTTTAAAACTATAAAAGAAAAATAAATTAAAAACTGAAAACCGATTTTGATTTTTAAAAATTTAAAACTAAAAATCACCCTAAACAAAACTTTGGTTACTCAATTTTTTTTTATAAAATATGGAAAATTTAAATTCTTCTAAAACATTATATTTTTTCTC
>PYAF01001934.1:1342335-1403851 GCA_007407185.1 Glycine tomentella
TGAATTTATAATATACAATTTCTTTTACATTATTATATTTTAAAGTTTTTCAATTATATCAGAATATATAATCATCATAATTATATTAATTACTATAATTATATAGTTTATATAATTATATGTTCCAATGCATGGAAAATATGTAAAAGTGAAGAAACAAAAGAAGGTCTCAACAAACAAAGAGAACTATAAATCAGTATATGAGGATATTGGATGTTGATGAGTTAGATATATAGAATCTGTTTGGATAAAGGATATGAGTGTTTATGAGAGTTTTTTTTATTGAAAAGGTTATATATTTTTAATAGAAAAATTCTAAAAAATATTAATGATTTGTATTCAAGCAGTCTCATCCTATCGAGATGAGGAAATAATTCAAATGAAATGACAAACGAATTTCAAGCTAGCTCTCGCAGAAACTTGTGCAGGAACCTTTGGTGATCACTGGCAATTGGGTGATGAGGTTTCAGAGGAATTAAGGTTGGCTTTACTACGGTCCTTATGAGGGAGCCATCCTAACGTCTTTGGAAGTAGCTTGGACCCTGGGCATTAGGAACCTTATTGTTGTTGAGTTTATTCCAATACTGTCATAAAAGTTATCCTATTACTTGGGCTATTGTGTAGTATACCATTGTCTTCCACTCTTACGTGACTGTATACGGGTTGTTCTATGCTATGCCCCCCGAATTGTGTTAAGTTAGTTCCTGTTCTTTTGAGCCAAGACAAAAAAAGTATATATACAAGAATTTTTTGGGTAAGACAAATGTGTTGTTTAGGGGCAAAAACAATTTTGAAAAGGGACGAATCTACCAAAAAGATAAATGCATATGATTTTTAAGTAATCATGTGATTACAAATTAAATTGTATTCTTAATAATTGTATTTACTTTTAACTTCTCCTTTATGATAATATGTCTGATTGGTCAGATAATGTGTGTGTTGACTCATTTTAATACTAATTGTGTCAACTATTATATACTACTATTAAATTAAAACAAAAATCATATAAATCTTTCTTACCAATGTGTGTTGACTTTATATATATTATACAACATTATTTAAAATTTTCAGAGTTTAAAGCTTCCATTTGTTGCTAAACTCAGTTGCATGACAACGAGGTTAAAGTTAAATAAACATGTTTTCCCCGTCATTATCGTACCAATGGCCATTGAATTATAAAATACTAGTAACATCCAAAATTTGAGGTCAATTTAAGATTGCTTAAAAGTATAGTTTACTTATTTACTACAAAATCTTATTTCACACTTAAACTTTATACCTACAACATTAAAATTATACAAACTTGAAGATATAAGATTTCGCTCCACAGCCAAAATACATGTCCAAATGGTAGAGTCATAATTAAGGTGGTTTGGTGATTGGGAGGATGAACATAAGTGATAGAGTGATAAAAAGGTTGAGTCCAAATTCTCCCACTAGCATAGCATAGGATCCACTAACATATGTTAATGGAAAAAAAATGTTTGAAGTTGAATGGCTTTTCTTTTTCTTTTTTGTATCCATTACTAAGAACTAGGCCCGTAACTCTCTAACTACTGGAATTTTAAGTATAGACACCGTGTATGCCTGTATGGACACTTAAAACGAGTAGGACCATATTTTCAAAGATTAAATTAAAATAATTAAATAAAACTATTATAATTTTATTTAGATTTTACTTTTTAAAGTGTAAAACTTATTAAATTATTGTATTCAACTTTATTTAATACTTTTTCAATCAATAATAAAGTTAAACAAAATATCTTTGTTGCAACATTATTCATTTCAAGTAAAATTTTATTCACTTTAGTTTTGAAATTGTCATTTTCATTCAAAAAATAATAATTGTGAAAACTTCTAACATTATTTTATGAGTAATATATCCTTTTGAAAAAAAATAATGTTGAAGTCACATGTGAATGTACTTCTACCACCCATGAAACCGTAGTGAAATTAAAAGAGATTTTGGTAAAAAAAATTTCAATAGCCACTTAAATAAGTGACAGATCTACAACCTTGACTTAGTGGGAGTAATTTATTTTGAAAATTTATTATTATTATTATTCAATAACCACTCAAATATATATATATATATATATTCAAAGTCAACGAAAAGATAATAAGATAGAGAAGTCCATAAGTATTATATTTCAACTTCTCATTTCAGTTATTTTAGTCTCACTAAACTACTCAATATGTAAAAAATAATAGCATACAAAATTTGGTTTTGAAAAAATTGTGTATAGAGAGGCATGTCATGTCTTCTTTCCATTATTAATATATAAACTTATAAAGTAAGTTAATTGAGAGACTAAGGAGAGCGTCACACTCATATATGAATACACAAATTTATAAGAGCAAATCAAATACAATTGATTACTTCAAACACTCTTGCACAGCTACAACGTTAAAAACACTTCTAAAACCAACATCACTCTTAATAAAAAGAATCAACAAATTAAGATATATGGTCTTTTAAAGGCACAATGTGATCCGGTACATATAAATGTCAAATCAAAAATCTCCATATATCACAAAAGGGGATTAGATTAATATTAAACATGTATCACGAGACTTTTTTTTTAATTAGCAATTCTGCAGCATGAAACGGGCACGCCTCAAAAAAGAATTTGATATGGGCAAGCCCATTTCATTAACAGCCCGATAATGACTATTGTGTCTCTGAAGTGTGAAACTAGTAATATAATCCTAGGGAAAAACTTTATACACTCATCAAAAGACTAATACACCATTTTGGTACAATATATTTTCAAAAGTACCCTCACTTTTATTACATGCTTCATACATATGGATTTAAAATAATGACACATGCATGTCTCAAACATGCAACATTCACATTACTAACACAACATTTCAACCAACTGAGCTAATGAGTCAATTATATTAAAAAATAATTACTGTTGATAGGTATAACACTAAATTTTTTAAATGTATATTTAATACACATATAATTTTATATAATAAATTTTGTAACAATTAATTTTGATCTAATATTTAAAGTATTTTTTTACATATAAAAATCATAGTTTTAAATTAAAACATAAGTTCAATAAAAATTTGCAGGTCTAATAAAAATTATATTTTTATTTACAGGTTAAATTAAAAATTATATCTGTATTTATAATTTATTAAACTTGCAAATTTTTATTAAACTTATGATTTTAATTTAAATCTATGATTTTTATATGTAAAAAATACTTTAATTATTAGATCAAAATTATTTGTTACAAAATTTATTATATAAAATTATATGTGTATTAAATATACATTAAAAATTTAATGTTATATGTATTAACATTAATTATTTTTTAGTATAATTAACCTATCAGTTCATTTGGTTGTTGGAGCATGTTCGAGATCTGCATATGCCATTATTTTAAATTATTTAAAAAATATATTTTAAATTAATAACATGGACGAGCTTGTTCAACCAACTGATTAGATCTTTTTGGTGGAACGGTTAAAATAATTGCTATAGATTTTCTTCTTTTTTGTTGAAAAATTGTAATATAAATATAAATCTTATAAAAAGGTAGGAAAAAGAGATAAAAGAACATCTTTTAAAAAAAATCAATTAAAGATGCAGAGCAAGACGCACTTCTACTTTGCCCAAACTTGTGTGGGTTGAAGAGAAAATTGTAAGGAAAAAGAATATTATTATCTCCCACGATCATGTCATTATAGAAAGTGCTATGTTTTTTTATGTTTGGTAATACGTTTTAATAAAAAAAAAAGGATTAGAGTGAGATTGAACATCCGTCATAAGTGTGTTATTCTAGCTATCTATTATTATAATTAATCATGAACCATTCACAAATTATGAATTGATCAATAATTCACGAATCATGATGTATGAACATATTTGGTCAAGAACAAATTAAGTCTTGGATATTTTTTTTATCAATACTCCAAATATAATTTGGAACAACGACAAAACTAACAAGCTCTTTAGTAATAATAATTAACCTAAGAACTCACAAAGAAAGAAAAATGAGAAAGAAAAGATATAGGAGAGAGTTGTTGAAAACCATTTGAAACATAGATATCTATAATGAAAACCACCTCAAATCAAGTCAAGGATAAGATAAGACCATGTGAAGTTACGTCTAAGATCTAGTTGCATTGGTATGCTACGGTTGGATCTCACCGGAATTTACTGTAGTCTTGCCGGAACTACTCAAAGTCAAAGATCATTTTGGCTACACTCGAGCTTAGGAAGGTCTTCAGCAGAGCGAAACATATGGAAGGTTATATGGAGTGCAGTAATTTACTGCGTCTGGAAGAAAAGGAATAACATTATTTTTAATACAGACTCAGTTGAAATTTCTGATATGGTACAGAATATTAAGTTCTTTGTTTGGTCTAGGTTACGATCATTGGTACCAGACTTCGAGTAGCAACACACAAGCGTGTCTCCGCAGTGCTTAAACGGAATGTTTTGATGATGTTGGATTGTGGGCTATAAAATTAGAATCAGGCAATGGCAATGTTGTAAGGCCAGCAGATTTAGGGCTAAAGGAGGGGGGATATACATTTCTGATATACATGTATACTGCTTGTTTTCACATGTCCAGTTTGCTAGCTAGGGATTAATAAGTATTTTTATGTTAGTGATACCAATACAGATTAACCTCATTGCTACAAGCTGGATTATCTATCTTTGTAACGTGTTTTTTTATCATGTTAATGATATTTGTGTTTGCTGATTTTTTTTAAAAAAAAAGGATAAGATAAGACTTAGTCTAAATGGCCAAGTCAAACAAAATAGTTTTTTATTTGTAAACACTAAATTAATTTAAAAGAAGTTTTATATTTAATTAAATAGAAATGTTAGCCTTTTAAAATATCAACTAAATATACAACAAAGTAAGCACGACATCAAATTATTATCTAACCTCTTTTTTGGGCCGAAAGTGATATGGTAATTAGGGTTGCTATGTGCACTTCCCCTTTTAATAAAACTATATATTAATTTTGGGCTTGGCCCATAACAAACTGTAATTTTATTTTTACTCCCTTGACAAGATCTTACATATGAACAACGTTTAACAACACTTTTCCTTTGAAGGCATTAAATGTAAACATACATTTCAAACAAAAAGTTCATATTTTCCCAAATAAACCTGCCCATAATCTATCCATGACATGTAAAAACTGAGAGGCAGTCGAACATACTGTGCAAGATTTGAATCAAAACATTAAAAGTTGAAGTTGGAGGCTTGGAGCTAGAGCATTATCTACAACTTTTTTATGGAGTACGAGTGTAAAAATTCTTTTTTTGTTGTTAAAAATTCTTTTGAAGCTTTATGGATGCTTTTGTAATCTCTTATATTTATAAATTAAATTAAACGCTCAAAAAATATCATATAGTTTCTATTAATAAATTATATTTTTTAACATGATTCTATTGCATATTTTGTAATCGGAATCACGTTTTTTTTTTGTTTTTTAAGCCAAAATAGATACACAATGAAACATATTTTTGTGTACAAAATCATGATTGTGTTTTAGATTTTGTATGCGAAATCACATTTCAATATTGTAATATAGGGGATGCAAACAAAATATAAAATGGAGACACATTTAATTAGGCCCACAAAATCTAAAACAGATATATGTTTTTGTTTTATATTTTATTCACACCTCAGCAGTACAACAGAAACTTGAATTTGTGGAAAGGACATTTATAAAAAAAAATAAAAAAAAAAAAGTTTCAGCCACTTAATTGGAATAAATAGCAATGCCCAAATAGAAGGAACGGGTGACCCAGCCCAATCCTCAATTGAACTATTGGCATTTTGCAATGCCATAGCAACAATAAATCATAATGGTTTAATAATTCCCGTCTTGATTTGTACTGACTGGTTTTAACTTTAATATAATTATGCCTTTCATTTGTGTCTTTTACTTAGCTTGGTTTTGGTAGAGTTATATTACATATTTATACTGATCACAATTTATTTCTACTGTGACCAATTGATCAATTACGATTGAATATATATCATTATTTATATTTTGAATAATCACGTAGAAATTCTAATTGTTGAAACTGCATCTTAATTCTGAGATAACATTCAAAATCAAACTGATACATGAAGGATCAGCTATAACATATTAATTTATAGCTGTGCTGGTGCATGGCACTTATTAATTAGTACACCTAAATATGCGATGAAATCTAACAGAAAACAACAACCTAATGAGTACTTGAACGTGGAATTAGCTACAACTACAAACATTGAGCTTGTTTTTAGGTGCTGCATATTTCAAACGGTAGGTCTAATACTAGTTTCTTTTCAGAAAGTTCTTGTACCATCAGAAAGCTTAGGGTACCTTTTTAAGCCATCTTTGTAATCTACAAAGTTCAATCCAAACCGAACAGTGAAGCCTGCAAACCATTCATTACAGTCCAAAAATGACCATGCAAAAAATCCCTTAACGTTCGCTCCAGCCCTACATATATTTTTGTTATAAGTCAATATTTTTTCAAAAAAGTCATGAATTATATATAGATATAGAAAAAAAACTACATACTTAATTGCTGATCGAAGATAATAGAAATGACGATAATAATAATCAATTCTATATATATCCAAAAGAGCTTCTTCCACAGAGAGAGTTGGATCATTGAATTCGTTCATACCTGCAAGTTAAATGAAGTATGTAAATGTAACACAAAATATCATACATATTCTTTTAAACAGACTAGGAAAAGGAAAATCAATATAACTATGCATTTATATAATATATAATTTTAATATACGTTCTCATTTATTTTATCTAGATTTAAATCTCAAGATAAGATTTAAGTAAAATAAAAATGAACATAATGTATTAGCGCGTATTTACCATTTTCGGTGATGTAAATCAAAGGGTTGTTGTATTTGTCCTTGGTATATAACAGAAGATCTCGAAGTCCCTTTGGATAGAAATATATCCAATTTGAAGCAGCCTGCGCTATTATTAAATAGACACTTCATTTAATATTTTATCAAACAAATTCAATTTGGAACAAAACTATAGTTTTAGGTGGCCACAAAGGTACCCTAAGACCTAGGGGTCTTCCATTGCGTTCAACTGCAATTGCAAAAAAATGCTGATGTTATTTTTCAATAATAAACAAGAAAAACTACAAATAAAGGGTGCAATGCAAGGTATATATTTTCTAATTGTATTTTGGGGATCGAACAAGTGATGATAGATAGATGGATGGTGTCCTTACATGAAGTGTTGGTGCGAGAATCTGTTAGGAAACTGGGTTTGGCGTTGCTTGGAGGCACACCATTAATATAACCAGAGGAGTAATAGTTTAAGCCTATAAAATCAAATGAACCATTCACTAGCTTGGCTTGCCATTTGGAGAACTTAGGCAATCTACTTCCCACCAGGGCTTCTCATGTTTCTAGGATACTCTCCTTTTGTTAATGGTTCCATAAACCTGCAATCAATCAAACAAATTAACAACAATCAACTATAGAATCTTTTTTTTTATACCTCTTTTCACTTTAGTTAATGTGCTATTAATAGCGTTTCTCATAAGTCACAACATGCCTCTAGGGGACCATGCTAGTTGTGCTTCTAATTTTGGTGGTCCATCCTTCATAGTCTACTCTCACATCCTTTTCAACTGTTTTATTTTTGTTTTCCTAAAATACCCTTCTTTATGCATAAAATGATAAATACCTCATGTTTGTAATCTCTTGTTCATTTGACAAAATCATCTCACATGTTATCCAAAAAGACATATGTTTTTCTCTTTCTCTCACAAGATTTCATGAAAAACCACATAATGAAAGAATTTAGTTCAAAAAGCTCTGTAGCTAACATCTGACAATACTTTCTTAATCTCCCTACATATTCTCTCCTTTTCCTTAACTGATTGAACTGCATCTTCAATTTTATCACGTTCTTCATTATTCCTTACATGCTTATCCTCTGTTATTTATTTCATTAGGTTCTCAATTTCCTACTTATTCGATTTGCCTTTCTTATAGTAGTAACTCTTTAATTTGTGTTAGCCTGAGAAGATGTATTTCCCTTTTAGTAGCTTTCACTACTAATGAAGTATTATTGAGAATAATCAATCAATCATGAATTAAGGTATGGACTTTCCATAAATCAATTCCAAATCCCCCCACCCCATCCGACAATGATTTTTTACCTTAATCATATTTTTTTAATTCATAATTCAACACACTAAGAGTAACTACTAATATCTGATGTGCTATATATTCTATGATATGGATGTGCTATATATTCTTTGCAATAGGAGCACTTACCATCCATATTGAAAGTCAATTGCTCTTCTGGCAGCCTTTATATCTGATGTGCTATTCTCTGCAAGCGGTATGAACCAGTACTTACCAACGTTATGCCTATCTTGCCTTTCTGATATGCCTGCACACAATGTACTCAATTAAAATCATATATCATTATTTAAAACTATGTCATTACAAAAGAAAATTATACACTGAGATGTTAAGAATTAAGTACTAGTATTTGAGGATGTATTTAATTAGCAAGAAACATCTATTACTTTTATCTGTCTATA
Source organism: Glycine tomentella (assembly GCA_007407185.1). Taxonomy (NCBI): domain Eukaryota; kingdom Viridiplantae; phylum Streptophyta; class Magnoliopsida; order Fabales; family Fabaceae; genus Glycine; species Glycine tomentella. The sequence goes on from PYAF01001934.1 coordinate 1,350,908, forward strand.
ATTTTCCAAACGCATACTTAACAATGAAAATTTAAAAAACAAAATTTAGGTACCAAAATAGTGTAACAGATAAAAATATTCTGTTAAAAAGTAACAAACCTGATGCTTAGTCTTGTACACATGAACAGCTGCTGCATGAGCAAGAATTTGATTGTGTGTAACTATGTAAGGTTCAGTGCCAGCATCACCACCGAGGCATTGTGGACCGGTACATCTTCCCCGTGCCGTCACTCCGGTTGCATAGCCACCTTGGCTGAACAACCATGGCTCGTTCAAAGTAACCCAAAATTTCACCCTATCTCCAAATTCCTTAGCAAAGATCCGCGTAGTCTCGAAAATCATCTCTGAAAAAATAACATGGAAAAGCTCAACAACTTGTAATCTTATCAACACATTGAATTTGCTAGGGTATGAAATTGAGACTCACACTATATGGGAGCTTAAGAAACCACCATACTCATCTTCCAAAGCTTGGGGAAGATCCCAATGAAAAAGAGTCACATATGGCTCTAAACCTGTAATTGTCTCAATCACAAACAATATTTGTTTAATTTTTGTTATCAACACTTGATAATTAGAATGCTAAAGTTTAATTGAAAAAAAAAAAGAGTTTGAATTGTGTGAGGTTTGACCATTAGCCAATAGCTCATTGATGAGGTTGCTGTAGTAATTGATACCTTCGTGATTTATACCACCACTGAGCTTTCCTTCTGTTCATATACAAAAATAAATAAAAAGTGAAATAACTGAAGAAGAAACGTCCAACCAATTAAAATTTAGTCAAGAATAGTCTTTATATTAATTAATTAAACTTACTTGGGAGTATTCTAGGCCAAGAAATTGAGAATCTGTATGAATCCAAATTCATATCCTTCATCATCTTAACATCTTCCTGTGATATATATGGATGGCAGTATATTATTATAGTAGTGGGCAATGAAAATAAAACTTAATTCCTCATTCATATTACCTAATTAAGTCATTGGTTTAAACATCAATATATATGAAACTGATGGTAAAAATTGAACATAATGAGAAGACAATCAAATGCTTTGTATTTTTATGTAATTTAAAAAATATATGTTACAATAATTTTGATATACATAAAGAGTTAACAAATAATTTTAGATTAATTTGAAAATCTATAAATATTACTTATATGAAAATAATAGTGCAAGTAAATTTAATTTATGTGTATATATCCATACCTTGTAGCAGTGATATTGGCAACGGCGACATCTCCATTGGCTCCATCCCTTATCTTTTCTGCACGTCGATTCAATATGCATGAAGTTAAATTATGCATCAGATAGTTTAATATCAGCATGAAAAGAAACCTAAATTAAGCTCACTTGAACTTCAAATCAATAATAGCTTATAAAATATGATTGAAAGCTTTGATTTCGTCTATCAATGAGAATATTAATTTTAATTTATTAGCAAACGCTTTTGTATGGTTATTATTTTCTTGCTACCATTTATATATATATATATATATATATATATATATAATATACTTTTTTTTCTATATAAAGAAACACTTTTGAGAAATGTCATTGTCGTAATTGAATTGATTTAATATTGTGATAATACATAGTTACATAATCGTATACTCACAAATATCAAGATAATTTGTGAGCTAACATTTCATTAATTTCATTTGTACTACTAGCAAGATAATTTGGTTTTTAATTATTATTATTATTATTATTACTATTATTGCTATTATTTAATTTATATTTTAATAATTATAAAAAGAAAATATAAAAAACTAAATATTTTTTTTTTATTTAGTGTTTGATGTTACGTGACATTGCGAGATACGGTTAACATTTCCCTAGTATAAAACAAATGTGATAAGGCAATGAAGCATGCATGGTTGGAATCTGCTGGTTCTAATGTATGTTTGCGTAAGAGTTAGACTTAACCCAACTGGCACCATTTCGGGAAAAGCTTTTCTCATATAATATTTTGGTGTTGTGTTTTGGAAAGCTAAATTTCTTTATTATTTGGATATATTTTTAAACACTCTCTACATCTTTGATCTCAAATTTAATCCTGTTTTTACAAGTTTGACAAAAATTCTAAAATAAGGTTAAAATAGTTTTTTTTTTCTTTACAGTATTTTTTATAAGAGATAAATTGGAAGGGGGAGGGAGAAGATGAAATTAAGTGTTAGGTTGCAAGTATATATGGTCATAATATATACCTGGACCCTGGTAAGCCGAGGATCCGGCCCCAAAGATGAAGCCAGCAGGGAAAGAGTTGCGGGTCAATGATGCAGCTTCATGAACAGCCGAAAACAATGGAACTGAAGAATCTGTACTGATAGAAACTCTGAATGAGCAAAGTAGAGCAAAAGCAACCACCCCAACTACCAAGTAGCCCTTCGACCCCATTTTTTGTGTCAACTCTATAGTCCTTTGTGCCATCGCCTCTCATGTATTTTATACACTAATACTACTACCACTCAGAGGCGGAAAGAGGGAGTTAGTATGGATCACCATCCCCTAAAAAAATTAATAAAAAATAAAAAAAAAGAAGGAAAAAAAAGAAAAAAATATTAAAAGAGGTAAAAGAGGAAAAAAAAATGTAAAGAAAACATAATAAAAAAGAAAAGAAAACAAATATTAAAACAATAAAAATGTAAGAAAATATAAAAGAGAAAAAAATGGAATAAAAATAAAATGAAAAAAAAATAACAGAAAAAGAAGATGATAAAACAAAAATAATAATAATAAAAAAGAAAAGAATAAAGAAGAAGAGGGAGTAAGAACACTGTTAAAGGGAGAGTTCTGAATACAAAGGAGAAAAAGGAAACACAAATCCTAAGAGAACAAAAGAAGTCAAAAAAGTTGTTTCATTTGGTAAATTAGTAAAAGAGAAGGTATTCCCTCTTTCCTTTTTTTTTTTCCTTTTTTTCTCTTTCTTCTTCATGTTATTATTCTTCTAAAATAAAATAAGCTATTATTTGTTTACACATGCACCCCTTATCATGTTGGGCTGAACTCGTTTTTGTTAAATCTGAAACGAAATAAAAAAAAAACATAAACTACCGTTTCGGTTGTTAATGTTGTGCAATGTATTGTGTGCATCTCATTCAAAATGTAACAGTGATTTACTTTACGCGATTGTCATTGATTTTTGATATTGTTTGTCATTTAAGTGCAGAAAAATTATAGGGAATGGTGCTACTACCATTGATGCTTATTTTAAGAGAAAGAATAGTGAGTCTTTACCATTGTCTATTTCTAATGTTGAATTGTTGAATACCGAAACTCCTTCTTTAAAGTCTCTTAGAATTGAAAATAAAGAGGTAGTTAAAGAAGTTGATTTTGCTTTATTGAAAAAAGATCTTGCACTAAGCCCTCCGATATGAAAATATCCTATAAATCAACAAGATGAAATTCGTCGTGCTTATCTTAAATTTGGTCAATTTCAATGCAAACTTCAAAATTATCCTTTTTCTGAGTCAGAGAAGAATCAAAGTTATTTTTGCTCTTCTTGGTTTGATTTGTTTCCATCTTTGTTAGAGTATTCTCCAAGCAAAAATGTTACATTTGTGAAATAATTTTAATTTATGTAATAGTTTTTTATATTAAATTTATATTATTTTCGAAGTATTTTTATTTATTATATAAATTTTTTATGTTCTTCCTCTCAATAAAATTTCTGCCTCCCTCGCTAGCCCTCATGTGCACAGTTTCATTAAAATAACAGAAACAATATAATATTACTTTTTTATAACTAAAAGTTTAAGTGAGTTTCATCTAAAGAGGTCCCTATATTGATAGCAAGAATCAAAACGGGTCATCTTTGAATATAATTAAGTTTGTTCTTTACTAACTCGCTGGATCAATATCTTTTTCAGTAAAAAAAATATTATAAACTGATAATTAATTAAATCCATTTTTTCATTATTTAATAAGAAAAGTTTTCATTTCCATATATTTTTAGCCTAAAAGTATTTAAACTAACAACTAATTAAAACTTATATATGTTAAATACGATTTCTAAAATAATTATTATAAAAATTAACTATCTTATCGTTTAAATATTACGAATTTTTATTACATGATCGATGGATATGAATCTCTTGCACTGCACCCCACCCATATGCAGTTTGTATATATATAATGGTTTTTATTAATAGCACCCAATTGTTTATAACTTTTTGTAAGACAAAGATAATAATATTTTAAGGCTCAAGATGCGTGCAGTTATTTTTTTTTATCAAGAGCAGGTATATCTTTTAAAAGGTAACATATTTGAGTGGGATGTGATTAATATAGACAAAAAAAAGTTTTTCTTCGAGTATTAATTAGTTAAAAAAAAAAAAAAACACGTTGGGTTGGTTCATATAGTTGGTGATAGAGATTAACACTATCATATTTCAATGGGAAAAAACATTGTCCATGCGCTATTGTGAACCAGGGCTATGTCTAGAATTTGCAAGGTCTTTAGGCAAAAATTATATTGTTGAGTTTTACCCTAATTACAATGTAATAATTGAGAAATTTCAACATATCACTCTGTAATCATTATTCATCACTCTTGCAATACAGTTATATCTAATTGAATATGAGAAATTTAATTTAATTTTTTTTGGCAATTACAACAATTCAAATATTATTACGAATACTTCATAATCATTACATGCATCACTGAATAATCAATTTTCAATATATTTTAATACTTCTAATAGGACATTACTTTCTTTTGGTAGTATTTCTTTAGTACCCTCAATTTAGGATGATAGAGAACCACACTAATACGAAATTTATGCTCACTAATATCAAATTTAGGAGGAAAGAAAAAAACCTAAACCACACTAATATCAAATTAGCAATCATATATACTATTTTAATGAAATTTAATCTCTATATTCACTTTAGTGTTATTTTTTATTTAAATTTAAAACAAATATAAACTAATTTTCTTATGACATTTGAAATGAAAAATAAATAAATAAAAAACTTCTCGAATAATCTATAACAATTTTATGTGCGTACATATTTTTAAATCGTATAATTTTCTTAATAAATTAAGTAAAAATAAATAATAAAAATTATTACTATATAGTTTAAATTCAATATAATTTTTCATAAGTAATTTAAAAAATAGACATGAAGTCTAAGGCTATCATCTAATTGGTCTTGCGGCAGCCACGGCTCAATGTGAGAGGCCACACTGTTGGCGTATGTTAATAAACCTATCCTCACCACTATTATAAAGTGTAGGTATAAAGGGTATAAGATACAGTGACACACGATACTAATAACATTCTTTATAGTGAGGATATGAATCCTTACATGTCAGGGTAAAAAATTAGTGTATTGAGGATATGAATCTTTACATGTCAGGGGTAAAAAATTAGTGTATTTAAATAAATTATTAACAAAATATTAAACAAAATAATCAAGTGTGTTTAAATATAAAAATAATAATTTAGGAAGAAAGTTGACGATAAAAAATATCTGATAATAATAGGGGAGATCCATAAAAGCCGCCCATGAAGTGCACGAGGGTTTAAATATTGAATTTAGTCACAAATAAAAAGCAGGTCCATGTGCGTAGAATTTGGAGTTGAATGTCACAAATTGACAAAAAAAAGAAAACACAGCGTGGAGCAAGGCAGGTATGCATGCACTAAATAAAAAGATTATTTACATGCAAATGGGCACATAAGTGAAATGTGATATGTCTATCAAAGTTGCACAAAACTTTTCAAAAAAACAAACAAAGTTGCACAAAGTTTACCATAGTTTTGTAGAGAGCTAATATCCGCCCTTAATCATTAATTTAACCTCTGTAAAAAAATAATTAATTTCACCTAAGAATATAGATATTTTGTTTTCTAATTTAAAATTATTTTTTAATTACTTTTAACAACTATAATTTTATATTTTTAATAAATTAATCACATCAGATTTGCTTTAATTTAGACAGCATTATTATTATTATTATTATTTCAATTTTGTTAACATTAATTCTGAGGGTTGATTTAAATTATCAAAAAGGAAAAATATTAAGTAAAAAACATTTATTACTTAAAATGTAAATTTATAATATTCATTTTCAATGAAAATTTTACCTTTTTAAGTACTCTTGTGAATAAAGCCCAAGAGATATTTTATTTTAATTTTTTAAAAATAATTTTAAAAAAGCAATGCTAATATTTTGATATTATTATTGTTGTTAAAAATACAATTGATAGCAAATGTTGTTTCCGTAATGCCCCCACTTAGATCTTACAATATTTTCTAAAAAATTTCTAGTAAAGATATATTTTAGAAAATTATTTTAAAATAATTAAATAACAATACTAATATATATTATAGTACAAAATAAATTATCAAATTAATTAATATGGATTTTAAATTATACAAATGCCATCATTATTTTTATGGTGAATAAATCGATATATAACTTGCTTTGGTAAACAAATAAAATACATGCACACATAAATGAGATGTCTCTAGCTAGTAATTAAAGAACTGTTTCTTATGCAAAACTGGAGAAATGAATATTGATAATTAGATATTATCATGTTAAGACTCAAGACTGCGACAAGTATATGGATCATATAAATAATAGTGTGAGAAGAATATCATATCGATATTGATTGTAGTTTGACAACGATCTAATTGATTAATTATTTTTGGGATTTTGAAATTAAGAACAAATTAATTAAGAACTTTTAGGTTTGATTTAATGGAAAGAAATAAGAATGCAATATAAATTATTATAAAGTTCAATTAATAGAAACGATTAAATATATATTTGGCAAAATTAGTTGGAAGCTGAAAAAGTAACTTACTAATAATTTATTAAATTATTAGTGTTAAGTATAATTGGTCATTAAAGTAACTAAAAATATAAAATAACATAAAAATAATAAAATTATGATTTATTTAAAAAAATGAAAAATTTGATAAATATATTAAGAATAAAATAAAAAATATATAAAAAGTTAGAAGTTAATATTTTAAAAAAATAATATTTCAACAAACTTCAAAAAATACTGAGAAAATATTTTAAAAATTATTTATCGAACAACTAAATAAATTTTTAACTAATAAAAAAAGTTAAAGACTAACTCAGATGACTTTTCCAACATAGCCTAGATGTTAGAATTCCCTTCATTCTTCTCTAAGGTAATCTCTTTTCCTTTGAAAACCCTCCTTATTATGTGATATATTAACATCAAATTTCTCTAATTTAGTTTAACCCCAATTCTCTTTGCTGGTAAACACTTATTTCTAATTATGAACCTTAATCCATCATGAATGATAAAACAAATTAAGACACACATAAGTCATATTTTTTTTTCAAAAACACTTAACATTTCAAATGTGTACATACATAAACATAAATATATATTGAAAAGAAACATTCTTAAAAAATAGATTTAGATTTTATTATTACAAAAAAATACCCATATGTTAATATTTTAAAACCCAATTAGAATGTGAAAAATTATATCTACAATAAAGAAATTTCAATTAGTCTAGCTAGAATATCCTAAATTATATAATTTAAAATGGTAAATTTTTAATTTAACGGTTTTTTAATTAAATATTTTTAATATTATTTTGAAAGAAAGAAAAATGCCAGCCACCCTGTTTCTGGTTAATGAGTATTAGACTATTAGGGTTTAGTGTTTTTAGTGAATGACTTATTTGGGTTTCCTGGTTGGGCCTATGGTATGTTTTATTGTGAGTAGGCCTGGGCTTTAGTTTTCCTTTAACTGACCCAGGAAATAACAACATATTCTCAAACATTAATAATATCATAAAAGATAAAGAAAAATAAAATAAGGGAACATAAAGAAAAGAAGTAGAAAGGATTAAGAGAGGTTAATATAAGATAAAAATATATTTTAAAAAAATTGATCTCTCATTGTTTGGTTTTTTAACTTAGTTCTAGAGGTTTAATTGCCATATTCATTAGTGTATTATGAACAAATTTATTGATTAATTTTTGTTTTCCCCTAATTTTACAAGTATTTTGGACACTCGAAAATCTCTCTCTATTACAAAATTTTCCAACAACGTTGAGAAATCATTTGTTGGAAAAAAAAAAACCTTTACACACTAGGATGAACGATGAGGTCATGAGGATAAAAGGTTAGAACATACGCAAAACATACCATAAATAGAAACTCTCCATTACAAGTTTTTCATTACTTTTTTTCGGCTTATTCTTTTTTTAATTATTTGGCACTGTTTTGTTCTTATTGTTGTTTTAAATTTATTTTTGACATACTATTTTTAATTTAAGATTGTATAACTGGAGAACTATTTAAATATTTTTTATATTATTGGATTGGATATATTGTATATTTAATAATTTATTTTGTTTTTATATTTTATTATATCTTTAGCCACTATTTATATTTTTTCTCATTGTATTTTTATTTTTGTTAATATTTTCCATACTGTTTTATTTTATTTAAGCTTTTCCATACTGTTTTTTAATTTATCAAAATTTCCCTGTACTTTTTTAGTTTGTTTATATAAAAATATGAAGGTGATTTTTAATGGAAACTTCTATAATTATTAAAATATAATTTAATTCTTTTAATAATTAAATAGTTTAAATTATAGTTATAATAATTACTAAATTTATAACTATAAATTTAACAAAAATCATAATTTAATTATTAATTTTATATATTATTTATTATTTTGTATGCGTTGTTCGAATTAATACATAATTAATAATGTATAATTTTTTAAGAAAATATATTAATTTTTTAAAAATATGTGATAAATTTCTCACAAATTTCTTGAAACCAAAGGGGATGAAGTTGAATTTAAGTTTTTTTTATCTTTGTCTCTCCTAAATTAAAACCTTAAACCCATCCTCTGTTTAACAAGGATTAGGGCAAGAAAAGCACAACTTGCTCAAACCTATCCCTAACTTGTTATGATTACCATGTCTATGTATAGTATAATGGTTGAATTATCATCATTAAACTCAAACTTTTAGTCACTATATGTTTTGTTCTTCTTCTAAAATACAATTTTGATTTTCTATTTTGTCAAATCTATCATTTTAGTCTCTTTATTTTAAAATAGAAACATTTTTTAAAAAGGAAAAATAAAGACATTTAATTCTTTAATTTTAAAAATTTGTAATTTTAGTTTTATTTTCAATTTTACCTATATTTATTTCTTTTTTTTTTCTTAAATTCTAATTAATTAAATAATTTCTTCATGGTGTCTTACATGAATATATTAGAATTTTGATTCAATCTAATAAAGATAAAAGAAATAAAACATATGTAAATTTAAAAATTGGGTCAAAATTCATATTTTCGAAAATATGAGAATCAAAATTACAAATTAAACAAAATTATATTTTAGCTTTTTTATTGTATAAGAACTCCTATATTCTCTCATTCTTCTATTGTTTAACCCTAAACAAAGATGAACAACTAACAAATAAAGAAACGAGTAATTTAAACTTGACCATAATATAAACATGAAAATGATTTGAACCCAAAAATGACATGTCATTATAAAACTACCTACATCATAATAAATTTCCCGGTTCATGCTTGAAATAAAAATAGGAAATAAAGACAAGGGAATCCCCAAATGAAGCCCTCAAACCAGCAAAGGCAAAAAAAAAAAAAAAAACCATTAATAAAATAAAACAAAATGAAAGAAATCAATTTCTATAGTTGATGACATAGCTGGCAACAAGATGAGAATAATGCTATCTCAAGCATAGTCTTGCTTACACAGCACACCAGCTTCTGCTGCTCGACGAGGTTTGCTTTTACGCCTGCTTCCATTATGCCGAAATCCATTTGACTTTGTCAACTCCTCAATTGATTCTATTTTCTCCTCAATTGGTTCTATTTTCTCTTCTAAATTCCGTTTTCTTTTTCTTCCATGCTTTGTGGTATTCGGATTTTTCATCTCTTTGCTAGACACTACATTCTTAACGTTGTCACCACTAGTAGCATCCTCTTCTAATATTTCCTCAATTTCTTCTTCATCAAAGTCTTCCTTATACAGTTTCTGTGGCCTCCCTCTTCTTTTTTGCTTAGGAACCTTTTCTTCCTCACCACTTATGGGATCCTCCTCATTGCTAATAGTTAACTTTTTGCCTTTTCCTCTACCTCTACCCATAATCTCAAAATCCTAGAAAATATTGTTTTATTTGTAGGAATTAAAGACAATCTTAATAAGTTTACACCAACTCAAACATCTTGTTCAACCAATTGAACCTGACTCACTAGACAATCCGAGAAAATATGATCATACAAACTAGTATATCTGCCAAAGAAAAAAGAAATCAAAACAGAGTCATTTTTCTTTTCAAATTTTAATTCTGAAAACTTTTCATATGAAGTATTATGATTTATGACTATAACTCTTCTAACCACAAATATCAAGACACAATTAAATTGTACTTTAGTAATTAGTACTTCTGATTTCACGTCGATTTTCATTCTTCAGTTATAGAAAATAAAATTGAAGCTTAGATCAGTAATCAGAAAAAGTTGAAGACAGATTTCAGAGGTTGAGTAATGAGTATTGAGATTGCTATCCCTGGAAAAATAACTAAATTAGGAAACATAGGAATTTGATTATTCTGAATAATAAATCAACGAAGAAAGCTTGAACTAGGTATGTTTTCCAATCCAATCTAAACACGGAGTTCTTCAAAACAAATCTAAAACATGATAATAATAGAAATCAGTGAAGTCATAAGTGAAATTAAAAGGCTAATTATGGAGAAATATTGAAACACATATTGTTATACAAATCCAAGCTCATTGAAAAAGAAGAAAGAAAGAAGAGAAATACTGACCACAAGAATAAGGATAACACTATTGGCATATCTGACACAAAGCTCAACCGTTGTGGAACCTGTGAAAGCCCTGAGAAGAAACAAAAGGAGTGTGGTTATTCACCAAACAGATTGAAACTGCGAAAGGAACATGAAAGAATGAGAAACACACCATCGATGGTTCCACAGAAGCGGAACAGTACTGTGGCTGGCTTCTTACAGCAAAAGGCCAAACCAAACAGAGAGAGAAAGATATTGTTTTGTTTGTCTATTGACTGGATCTCTATTCTCTCAATTGAACACAACTCTATCGTTTCCTTTTTATATAAACTCATTGATTTATTTTTTTATACAAATTTTAATGCATAAAGTAGTATATCTCTTCGTCCTGTTTAAAAGGTTTATTTAGCTTTTTAGCAATTTCAAGTTAAATATTTAATGAAAACTATTTTACAGAGAAATTGAGATTTGAACTTGAATTATAAAAATATATGACCTTAAGGTAAAAATAGTTATATCATCTGTATCCTTTCGTTACCATGATGGAATCAATTAATATTGGACGAAGAGTATTTATATATATGGTCAAAAGAAGACTATATATATAAATATTGCTATACGTTGAAGTAAATGTTGTTACTTACTAAAGTATTCTCTAGTTGAAATAATAATTCGATAGCATTAATTGACATTGTGTATGTTCTTAAACAACCAAAAATAAACTCCATTGAATGTGAAACAAGGTTGGGTTAATTCTTACAGATTGTATTAAAAAAGTAGTTTTCTCTAAAATAAAATGAAGTAAATAAATTGTAAAAGAAGTAATTTTGACTTCATGCTCTTGCTCTAAGGTATATGTTCTCATGTAATTAATTAGTGGGGCGTGTATATAAATGAGTTAGAACTGAATTTTGTGATTTTTAACAGTAACGAGTTAATAATTTAAACTATTATTATGATTAACATGACAATTTAGAAGAAAAAAACAAATTAATTAATATATATGAAATGGAATACTAATGTATAAGGGTGTGAAAAAATTAGTTCGGTAAAAAAATTGAACCAAATTAATTTCAATTTATTTTAATCGATTTGATTTTATACTCAAACAGATGAACTAAATCAATACATAATCAAACCGATTTAAAAAATTAGTTTTGAATTGAACTATTTTATAAATAAAAAATATATATTTAGGTGAAAACTAACTTAGTTAATTGAATTGATTTTGTAAAGAAAACACTTCTTTTTTCCTAGAATAACTTGGGTAAAAACCAATTTAATTTAGGTTTGGATTACCGGTTTCCGATTTTGTTTCACATCCCTACTTAATAGGGTATTTATGCAGTCAGCGTGTGTGGCCAGTTTGAAATCCGTGGGCTACGCATACTGTGTCCGTGTACAACTTAGTGCTAGGTTGGATTTTGCAAAGCAGCATAAATGTCAAACTCCAAAATGTAGAGTGCATTCTACATGGATTATTGGCATCTGTCTCCCAATAACCAGACCTAAACCTTCATCGTTGAAATTTTGGACATTCTCTTCACAAACTTGTGAGCCACATGGACCCAAAAAAACAGCTATCTGGCCAACCATCCGGGGACAAATTCATTACACTTTTACCAATCTAAAATTCAAGTTTTATTAATTTATTTTTTCCTCTAATTTACTTTTTGGTCATTTGATCCTTTGGATGTTTTTGAGTTTAATTAAGTTCTCTAATTTTTTATAATAAGTTAAATTAGGTGTTTCACATGAATTTTGATAAACAACGTTAAATTTATGTCGATGTAAAAAAAAAAGAAAAGGAAACAACCATCAACCACATGAATTTTAGAGTTAACATGGTTAGTCAAAATTGACGATAAGAACTTAACTTAATTGAAACTATTTAAAAAATTATAAGTTCTAAATTAAAAAAAATAGAAGACTTAATTGAATAAAAAAACTAATTTAACCTAATTCAACAACAAAAATAAAAGGGTTACTGGACAGTACCATGCAGAATTCTTTTACATAAACCAATATTTTGAGGCTGTGTAAAGTGTAATTAGTTTTTTTTCTTCTAATCTCAATCAAAATTATTATAAAACTTTTTGGAAAAAGAAATTCCGCACCATCATTTTTAATATATTTCCACGGCCATATAATACAATTTTAAGATTTTTTTCATTTGAGAATTTGAATTTGGTATGATGTTAAAAATTTGTTAAATCACTTGGCTTATAAATAAATGTAATCAATAACTGTTAAACTGTTACACAATATAAGATTTCTGACTACGGCTTACAATAAATAAATGACCCGTTCAACTTGGGCTTTTATTTTTCTTATATAAAAAGGGAAAATCAGTCATAAAATGTCCACCAAACTGCTAGCCTGCTAGCACATGTATTTATTATATATGTATTATTATAACTATGCAACATAAAAAAATAAAGAATTGTATTATTCGTACAATTTATTATATTACTATTTTTTCTCTATCTATACATTTCCATCATATACATTATATTATCTCATATTGCTTTTCTTTCTTTCTTTATTGAAAAAAAAACTATAAATATACAATACAAATTTAACTTCTCAAAAAATATTTTACAATTATGCAACATATGTATCTTTGTAATTTCTTTATAATATATATATATATATATATGTATCTAATGTCAATAAAATCAGTCATATATAAAATAATAGTGAGAACTGTTTAATATATATGACTTATTTGTGGATGAAAGCTAATATTGACACAAGGATGATAATGACAGTTATTCCGTTCCAGGCTGGGAAAGCAAGACACGCTAATAAAGGGAAAAGCTTTTTTCCGCAGATGAGATAACATTTTTTTTTGGTTGAATTATGGATAACATTTCTATCATTTATTAGATAAATTTTTTCAAATGACTTTGAGGCTTACTTTAAAGTATACTGCTTTTTGAATTCAAATTAGATCATTTTAAGTTGCATTAAAAATACTCCCTTCGTTACTACTTCAAAATATCAATGATTAAGGTTAAGTTTATATATATATATATATATAGTAAGAATAATAAATATATTATTTATTGAAATAATTTTACTAAAATATTCTTATTTTCTTATCCTTAAATGTATTATTTGTAACTATTGAATAATTAATGATGATGGTTGAAAAACTGATTGACACAATAACTAAAAAAATCATCAGATTGATATAGTTTATTTGGGACAAATTTAGAAAAGAAGTTGAAATATCTTATTAAAAATAGAAAACATTTGTCAATGTGATTTTTTTAATGTTAAAACATTAGTAATTTTAGAATGAAAGAAATACTAATTAGTGTGATTTTAAGTCAATATTTATATGTTTAGTCTCACTTAAATAGTTTGTTTGATTTCGTATTTGACAGACTTACCTCATTTATGTGAAAACTAAAAATAACAAATGTAAAACTTTTCCATAAATCAACCATTGCAAGTGAGTTGGGTGTGAATTTGGTTATGTATTGACGTAGAACTAAACACTCACTAAAAAATAATTTTAAGTCCAAAATTATATTGAATTTAAAATAACTCCGTGAAACTTTTAAGTTAGATAAAAAAAATTATATTAATAACCTATTTGTCAGCTAAGATGCACATTTGGTTCCCATGTTAAGATAAATGTTATTCTGTTAACGTGTTAAGTTTCACATTTTGAATGTATTCTTCAAAAATTAACAGTTACTGTTTTTACATTTCAAACGTGATTATTTTATTCTTAATATATTTTCAAACATAAAAAAAAATGCTAATATCGATTATGATTTTATCGTTTTTTATTCATGTTTTTGGGCTCTTGACACGTAGATCTAAGCACATTAGGATTTACTTTGTTTTTAGAATATAAAAGATCTAAACATAAAATATTTTAGTTCACAATTTTAATCAAAACAATCTCATAAAATTAATTTCCCGCGTACTTAGTTTCCTGTTTCAGACCAAAGGACGCGTGTCCATTCCGAAGCAAATAAAAATATCTTTAGCATATGCTCATTATTTGGACGAGAAATTCACGAGAGACATGCGTAACCAACACATAACCAAACACATGTTTTCCTTCAAAATTAATTTTATAAACGTTAATTGAAATACACACTTATATAGCATTGCATACACTGGCCTATACCAGCGTGCCCGTCCACTAGCCCAATAAACACTAGTCAACTACTTTACTCAAGACACAATCTAAATAAACTATGATTGCAAAAAGATTACCCTTTCTTTTTATTTGATTTGATATGCAAAGATTTCTCAAACTTAGGTGGGCAAAGAATAATTAGAAAGAGAGATCAAACCATTAGACTAAAGTTTGTCTGAGAAAGATGAACTACCAAAGTGTGGGTTACTTTAGAGAGGACAATCACACCTTCCAACAACCAATACATTTGTCATCGCTTGAAATTAATTGCATCTACTACATTGATCTCATAAAAAAGCATTCAAAAGTCAACATCTATCTCACGGTTTTTTTGTTGTTTCCAAAACTTCTAATTCTATAGCATATCCATTTTCCTTTATAATCATACTTTAACCAACTCCCCTCACACATTCTCTACAGCTAAATTAAAACGAAGATATTAATATGTTACCATAATTGTTCATTCTAAACAGAAAAAAGAACATACCATAGCGACAACAAGCTTTAGTGAGAAAAATCAAAATGTTATAACAAATCATGCATGTAAACTAACATCTTTCCATTGTTTGGCATTACTTAAAAACTTAACATGTTTGTTTAGCCACAGTGTCTAATGTACGAAAGTGAAACATGTTTCACACGGTGCGAAAGTGATTTGTATCTGTCGGATTACTTAATTTAAAGATCTATGACTACCATTTTTTCTTCTATTTTTTTTCGTTTTACTTATTTAATTTTTTCCTGCTATACCCTTTTACTTTTTATCTTCCTTCCCCTCTTTCCTCACTTCTTCTCTACCAAAACAGCAGAGTGGGTTGTCATAAGAGATTTGGGAGAGAGAGATGTAGGGTGGTGGTGCATGGTGGTATTGTCGTCGTCGTGCCATCTATGGTTCTGTGGTAGGAAAGAAGATGAAAAAGAAAAACAAAAGGAGGAAAGAGAGAAAGAAAAGAGGAAAGTTGTCAAAAAATGCTTCCTACGGTATTTGCGTTGATTAGAGGGTAAGGTGGAGAAGAAAAGATAAAAGAAATTAAAATGGCGCCGCCAAAAATAGCCTTCGACAATAGTGCAAGGTGGTCTGTGAAGAGGTCATAGTGGTAGGTCACATGCTCCCCCTTTATTTGATTTGCACCATTTTACACGGCCAATCCAACCATTATAACCTTATTTTGTATCATACGAAATATGAACAAGTTATAACTTTAATAGCCATTTGAATTCAAATCGTGGTCTTTAACATGTTAATCAGACATTGATGTGCGTGCTTTTGTGAAGTTAGTAGTGTCAGTTGAGTTCCTTGTGCACACCATGCACCACCACCTTATCTCTCTCACTCCCAAATCTCTGATGAGAACCAACTCTGTTGTTTTGGTAGAGAAGAAGTGGGGAAAGAGGGGAAGGAAGAGTAGAAGTAAAAGGGTATAACGGAAAAAAAATCATTAAGTAAAAAGAAAAAAATAGAAGAAAAAAAGCCGCATAGATCTTCAAATTAAGTAATCCAACAAACACAAATCACTTTCACATTGTGTGAAACATGTTTCGCTTTCGCACGCGAGACACCGTCTTGTTTGGCCTTTAGATGGTCATTAAAGGAGTTGAAAGTATCAAGAGCTTGTAGAGCAATTAACTCAATCCAACAACCATAGATTGCTGCAAATCAGAAGAACAATTAATCTTCCCTCCTTATGTTCTATAAAGTTGGACAGAAACAACTATATGTTGTGAAATCAAAGGAAGGGAGGTCATGGCATTGACAAGGAGCTACAAGAAGGAGCAACAGTTGGCAACAACATCAAATTCGAAGAAGCTAGAGATGAATGGAGTTGACATTGAGAATAGAACACTTGCATGAGTTTTAGGTTAAAGATGGATGGTTTTAGTTTTGCACAAAAAAAGGGAAATTTTGAAATTTAACGTAAATTTGAGATTGTTATTTAATGTCATTTTATTAAAGGGGGCCAAATAATGAAAAAAAAGAAAAAATATTAGATGTAATATGAGTAGAACATAATTAGTATGAATATAATTTATTCTAGAAACTTTAAAATAAAATAAAATTTAAATATTTTGTAGTTCTTGTAATTTAATGTTTTTTTTTGTTTTAATCCTTCAATTTAAATAATGTTTTACTTTTGTCCTTAAATCAATTTACATAGTATTTTGAAATGTGAAAAAGCGTTATCTAAATCTATTAAAGAACAAAAATATAAAACAATCATAATCATAATTTGCAATTATTAAATCATTTTTTTCAAGGAAGAAAAGCAAAAAGATATTAGATTGCAAGAACTATAAATGTATTTAAATTATAAAATAAAGATATAAAAGAAAATTAATAATTAGAAAAAAAATTATAGCTTGGACCGTTGGCGGCTATGTAGATGTTAGAAGAATTGTCTATTCTTTTTGTACAGATATATATCGTTTTGTTTTCTTCACACACACACACACACATATATATAAATAAGGAGAGAAATTCTTACTCTGATAAACTATTCAAATATGAGACTCTTTCAATGGATTAGTTTTACTTGGTGGGACAATGATGTAAATTGGTCAAATTTCTAGATATATGTATTTGTTTTATTAAAGATAGTTTTATTTGAATAAGTTAAATCATTAATAAACAATAAAATTCTCTTTAACTATCTAATACAATTGTATATTTAAATATTATATTTAATTCCTATAAATAAAAATATTCGATATTTCCAATTACAAATTTTTAATTTTCATAAAATTAAAATATTTCATTTTTAGGATCAGAATAAGTTTCAAATATTCCAATCTTCTTCATGTATGGTTTTTAATGTATAACTAATATAAAAAATTAACATGATAAGTTCAGATTTATTTGAAATTACACTTGTACTAAAAGTGATTTATTTCAATTTTATGAAAAAAAAACTTACTAAAAATTTTACAGTTATCAATTCTGAATATTTTCATGTGTAACAGGAAAAAAAAAACATAATTTAATCTTAACATAATGTTCCTAGTAATTGCATTTTTTATGCTGATTTATGGTTAGAAAGGCTAGTCTATTGAATATCGTTTCGTCGCTGACTAGTGACTTCTCTCTCTCGGCTCACATTTGGTTTGGTAGTTCTCTTCAAACTTTTCTATTATTTTTTCTCTCTCCATTCTCCATTCTCCATTTTCCAGTCTCCATTCCTCCCCCTCTTTGCGTACTAACAATCCCCCGTTCAATATCATCCATCAATATCCATATATTTTCATAATTTTTCTTTCAATTCCCAAAAATACATTAATAAAAGGAAATCAAATCAAAGCAAGGACAACACGCATTCTTTTCTTCCCCAATTTTCAATTCCCAATTCTTCTGCCCTAGATTTTGTCCTTTTTTTTTATTGCACTCCACTACCCACCGTGCATCGATCGCTGGTTCCTGAATTTCCGTTGTGGTTAGGTTTCCTCGATGGAGTCAGAGGATGATATGCACGACGCCAACGACATCGAGTCCCTCGACGACGATTTCTACAGTGGCGAGACTGAGGACGCTCCTTTGGACTACTACAGCGACGACGACGCCGACGATTACTTCGACGACGCCGAGAGGATCGAGTCTCGCCGCCCTGAGGTCCTTCTCTCTCTCTCTCTCTCTCTCTCGATTTACTTACGAGGCGGCATGCACCAAAGTAGAGAAATTTCAAGCCAATCAAATCAATTTATTTAGTCTTTGGGATTGTAAAATGCCAAGTTTCTGAAATTGTTGTGATTTTCAGGAATTGAAGTGTCAATTGATTGTTGCTCCTAATTCCATGACTAATTAGGGAAATTACGAGTGCCAGTTGAGTTTTTAGGGACACTAATTCTTTAGTTATGGCGTGACAGAAATGTAGGCTCAACTTATCTTCTTAGCACTAATCATTTCTTTATATATGTTGAGAGAAGAGGAGGTTGGTTTCAAATTTCAGTGGTTAAATGATTTCATTATTCCCAAGGTTCATTTTAGTCATATTCATGAAAATTCGGATTTTTTCCCCTTGGTTTTGCGTGGATTGGATTGAATGTGAGTTCTACAGTTTCCAGTTCAAAAAACCGTGTTGTTGCCGGGTGCTCCGTTTTTTGGTTTCTGCAATCATACATCAGTTTTTCACTAATTTTCTTATGCCTGTTTCGATTTCAGCAAAATTTTACCATATTGAAGGAATCCGATATCCGACTAAGACAGGAAGATGACGTCACTAGAGTAGCAACGGTTCTTTCCATATCAAGGGTTTCTGCAAGCTTACTACTCCGTCACCACAATTGGTAAATTCAATTTTTTAAACCTTATTGCATACATTTTGTCCCTTTTTTTTGTATCTGTGTGATGCTGATCTTACCTTATTCAGTGTTTCCAAACGTTCATTTCTTGTGCTGCATTTGTATGATATGTAAGATGTAAGATTTTCACTGCATTGTAAGCTCATGAGAGGAGTTGGTGTTGCAGGAGCGTCAGTAGAGTGCATGATGCATGGTTTGCTGATGAAGAACGAGTCCGAAAAGCAGTTGGCTTGTTGGAGAAGCCAATTGTCCAGCATCCTAATGCTAGAGAGGTGAGATATGGATTGTTGGGTTTTAATACTATGAAGCACAGACACATCTTCTGTTTGAAGAGTCACAGTATTCGACATAAGGCCAACACTGACAAGTGACAACTTCTGACACTTTCATTAGGCATCCAATTAAAAGTTAATTTTCGTTGATTCACACACTTGAGCCAACACCTTTGTATGGATGGACACACACTAATGTTATTAATAAGAATGTTCCTTTTAAACTTTTAGAAAATTCAGCTTAAAATATAATAAAAAACATTAAAAAATAATGACTCTGTTTTTCTTTGGTGGGGCTCACTATCATAAAAAATGTAAAACTTAACAAGTAGGTTTTTGTGAAGGAAAATTTACCTCTTTGAAAAGAGATTTTATCTTGTTTTGGGTTTTTTTTGTAAAGAAACCAAGTGTTTACATTGTATAATGAATAAATGATGTCTCTAAATATTCGTCTTTGATGCTCATTATCATAGGGAAAAGGTAATTATACAAGAATATACAAATCTTCATTATCATTTTAGATCTTTTATTAGTTCCTCTTGCTCATATTTCATTTGAGTTTTTATCTGTCTTTCACATGTTTGTTGTTCCAGTGTCCTATATTTTGGACAGTAGCCATGTTGGGGTGTGTCGTGTCTAGTTGCTGTGGTAGAGCCTGAGCTTCATAGGTTTATTTTCTCCTCTTGCTTGGGCTCTATTTGTATTTAATCATTTTTCTTCTTTTTTATGTGGCCAGCTTACTTGTGGTATCTGTTTTGAAAATTATCCTCGTGCTAGGATTGAAATGGCTTCCTGTGGCCATCCCTATTGTATCTCATGCTGGGAAGGTATGTCTTTTGTGCTATTACTCTGACCTTTTGTGATCTCAGATACAGATATAATCTGGCATCTGGTGATAAAAATGCATATTGGTTTCAGTTGCAATTTTCCTGTTTTTTTTGTTGTTGTTTAGGGAAGAAGAAAAGAGGGGGGGGGGGGGGGGGGGGGGGGTGACAGCTTAGGTGACTTGCTGCATGCCTTGTTTAATGTCCTTTTTTCCCCTTTTTCTGTTGTATCATGTTCTTCTGTCCTTTTGACATGCTAGGCTATATCAGCACATCCATCAATGATGGTCCTGGATGTTTGATGCTGAGATGTCCTGATCCCACTTGTGGTGCTGCTATTGGTCAAGATATGATTAATCTTTTAGTGTCTGATGAAGATAAGCAGAAATATGCACGTTACCTTCTTAGATCTTATATTGAAGACAATAAGAAGGTGTGTCCTAGATATGGAATTATGATGTTGATAATGTAGTGAAGGATATTTACTTTTCTTCATACTGCCAACTAAATCCATTTGACTATATGTTTCCCATTTTGCATTTTCATTACATGTTCATAATTCTGTGCTTGTTGAATTGAGTGTTTAGCATATTTATGAATCCTTTCCAACCAAACAGGGGTTTAAGAGCCTGTTTATTTTGGTATTTTTATAAACAAAAAATCATTTTTTTTAGCTTGTTTGTTTAAGCTTTTGAAAAAAATCTGAATCAGAAAAAAATATATCAAATTTCTGATTATTTTTAGAAGTTATTTAAAGTAGCTTCTAAATAAAGTTGTAATTATAAATAGCTGTTAAAATAGAGAGTACATTTATAGTTGACCAAATTTCAAAAAACTGCTGATAGTTGTAACCAAATTAAAAAACTGCTGTTTTTCATAAAATCTCTATGAAATGAATAACTTTTTTTTATAAATTCTTAAAATCAGTTTTTTTAAAATCTTAAACAAACGAACCCTAAATTTATAATTATGTGATTAATGGTTCACTATATGTCTATATCTTATGATAATAACCAGATCTATTTTTTCTTGATCATTATTAATATTTATGTATCATTGTCTGACTGTCATATTAATTTTTTTTCTTTATTTTTGTTCAGTCCAAGTGGTGTCCTGCTCCAGGTTGTGAACATGCAGTTACTTTTGATGCTGGTAGTACTGGAAATTATGATGTCTCTTGCCTCTGTTCATATGGCTTTTGTTGGAATGTAAGTTGTGTATGGAATTTTTAGAATGTTACGGTTTTGCATTTTAGAGTCTTGTTTGTTTTGCCAACTGATGTGTATTTGGATCTACAGTGCACTGAGGAGGCTCATCGCCCAGTGGACTGTGGCACTGTGGCAAAGTGGATTTTGAAGAACAGTGCAGAGTCTGAAAACATGAATTGGTAGAGATTTCTGAATGAGTATTGCTCATACTAATGTCTAAAATGGACACTTTAATGAAGAGTATTTGAGGGGTGAAGATTGAAAAATTCTCCCAAATTTTATGCTTAAGTCAGGTTAAATGTTGTCTAAAGGGTGTGTGTCCCCTTTGATTGAAGGAATGAGAGAAATAATACACACAGAATGTGTTTTACTTAATCTTTGGATTTCTTTGCAAATTCTGCGGAACAATTCATAATGTGTGGACTTTTGGAATAGGGATTGTATGAGTAATGATTAATGTACCCCTGGGATTCTTCACCCATCACATGTTAACCATGCGTGTAACTATAAATATGGTTAACTTTGTCTTATAAGTTAACAGTAAAAGTTATATTGTTTTTTTACTTTTGGCACTAATGGTTAAAAGTAAATATGGTTCACTTCAAAGCCTCATCTTACTGTTAATATGATGACTTTCAGGATACTTGCTAACTCAAAGCCATGTCCCAAGTGTAAGCGACCAATTGAAAAAAATCAAGGGTGCATGCACATGACATGCACTCCGCCCTGTAAATTTGAATTTTGCTGGTATGTATTTTCTTTTCTTTTTCACGCCTTCATAATTTTTAACTAAATCATGTTGCATGCTTTGTCTTTTCATCTATAGGAAATAGAGGATAATAAACTTGGGCTTTTTGGGTATCTGAGACTTCACAGCCTGAGCTTACTGTTGCTTGAATTTCATTGCCAAATCGAAGTCAATATTTTTTTTCTTCTTTTTATTTCATTATCATTCTTGTAGAAGGTTGGATTAGGAAAACAGTAGCAGTGGTGTTTTTCTTTACTAGGGAGGAAATATAAATACCTTTTTTTGGGGGGGGCAGGAACCTTGTTTTCAAATAGTTTTTGCTTATATGAATTTAAAATATTTTATCTACATAGGCTATGTGTTGGTGCATGGTCAGACCATGGGGAAAGAACTGGTGGTTTTTATGCTTGCAATCGTTATGAAGCTGCTAAACAAGAAGGAGTGGTAAGGAACATACAAATACTTAGCTTCTGCCAGTCAGGTTTCTGGCTGTAGTTAGCTCACTGTTCTGTCCACATCTACTTGGATAATGGTATTAGCCTATGAGCTAAATTTTGTTACTTGTAGTATGATGATACTGAAAGAAGAAGGGAAATGGCAAAGAATTCGCTGGAGAGATACACACATTATTATGAGCGGTGGGCCAGCAATCAATCTGTATGCACCAGTTGATACTGTAGTCTTGTTTTAGGAATTTGTCTTCTGCAATTTCTGAATTTATGCTTGCATATTTTATATTTTGCTTGTATTTCTACCATCTTAAGAGCTGAATAACTATTTCTAAGTATATTTTTTCAGTACATGATACTTGTTGGTCATAATCTTCATGTTTGATGGTGATTTAATTTGGAAAAAAAATCTATCGATGTGCATTCACTTTTTAGGTTTATTGGTCTATTAGAATTTCTGAGCAAATGATCTAAAGTACAATCTTTACTGTTCTCTTTCTCCTAATAAAAAGTTAATTTTTGCATTATCTATGCTTCAAGCCTAAAGTGCTTGTATGATTGGGCATGTTATAGATGTAATACTAATGTGAAAAAGTAGCTCCCGTTTTTACAATTTTACTTGGCAAAAACTGTGAGAAAAGTTGGTCCTTGACAGTGTTGTGCCTGAACTAATAAAGAATGTTTTAATATGCTTCATATTTTAATTATTTTTACCATGTGGAAGACTGCTAACTGGCTAATTTTAGTGGTTTATGCTTTATATGTTAATGGACATTGATTTGTTAGTGTTCTCTACTTTAAGTTGTGTTTTATATCATTATTTCATCTAGGTACATGCATTTAAAC
The DNA here is from genome assembly GCA_007407185.1 of Glycine tomentella. NCBI lineage: Eukaryota > Viridiplantae > Streptophyta > Magnoliopsida > Fabales > Fabaceae > Glycine > Glycine tomentella. Next base: position 1,374,516 of record PYAF01001934.1, read on the forward strand.
CAGGGAATATCTTATGTGGTTTTACTGTATATTGATATAGCAGTGCAATATCCTTTTTCTTTTCTACAGTCTAGGCAAAAAGCTCTTGCAGATCTACAGCAGATGCAAACTGTTCATGTAAGTTACATGTACATTTGTCATGTTCAGCCATCTCTTTTATTTTCTTAAAAAAAATTTTAGCTTGTATGTAACTTTTGGCAACTGAAAAAACATTGTTTGCACTTTTAATATCTATTTTTCAAGCATGTTTCTGTATGTTTTCATGAATATGCCCTTTCTAACATAGTATAGTTTATTTTTCCATGTCATAAGTCAAAAAAATATTTTCTTTGTATTTTTTTATTCTTGCACAATGTTTTGTTTATTCTCTATCCTAGGGATCATATATTTGCTCACTAATCCTCTCTTTCTCTTTTTATTTTTTGGGGTACAGATTGAGAAGCTTAGTGACATACAGTGTCAGCCTGAGTCACAGCTTAAGTTCATAACTGAAGCCTGGCTACAAGTAAATTATTGTTTTGTTAATGCTTTGTTCAGTTTGCTTTGTAATGAATTATGAAGCTTTAACATATGTTTTTTATTATAATAAGAGTAGACCAGTTATTCTCCCCCTGGGGGGCAGTTTCAATCCTGTTGCTATTCATTTAACATTTGATTTAGAGTAAATTACACTAACCACCCGAGGTTTTTGTGTAATTCAGAAACACCCCCTGCTTTTTTAACCATTACAGTCTCCCTTGTAAGTGGTGTTAGTGTAACATATGAGGGGTGCCAGTATAATGTTTTCAAACTTAAGGGGGGTGCGAATGTAATTTTTTCCTTGATTTTTTTCCTAAAGCTGGTGATTTTGTGAAAAATTTCTTTAGTGCCAGCAATCTTATTGTGTTTTTCTTTGCTATTATATAGCTGTAGGGAATTTCAATGACAGCAGCCGCAATTGCATAAATTCATTTCAGGGTGAAATAGATGGCTTCCTAACAAGTCTTTCATGTTTTCAGATAATTGAGTGTAGAAGAGTGCTGAAATGGACATATGCATATGGGTTCTATTTGCCGGAGCATGAGCATGCAAAAAAACAGTTCTTTGAGTACTTACAAGGTTTATTTTTCAACTTGAATTTTAGTTATAATTTTTTTTGGTGATTCCTCTGTAAATAATACTCAATTATAATTTGTTTTCAGGTGAAGCAGAATCTGGTCTGGAGAGACTTCATCAATGCGCGGAAAAGGAACTACAGCCGTTCCTAAGTGCTGATGATCCATCTAGAGAATTCAATGACTTTCGTACAAAGCTAGCGGGATTGACTAGGTATATATTTCTCTTTTTTTTAAGCATTTGCCTTGAATTCTGGTTTTTGTTGATTTAATCATGAGTTTTTTTTTTTTTTTGTGGATTGGAGTTATTGACTAGGGCGAGCCCTGGCACAGCGGTAAAGTTGTGTCTTGGTGACCTGTTGGTCATGGGTTCGAATCCGGAAACAGCCTCTTTGCATATGCAAGGGTAAGGCTGCGTACAATATCCCTCCCCCTTACCTGCACATAGCGTGGAGCCTCCGGGCAATGGGGATATGTGGCTTTGTGGAGTTATGCTTTAGATTCATTTTCTGGTACATATGTCTTGGCAGTGTGACTAGAAACTACTTTGAGAATTTAGTAAGGGCATTAGAGAATGGTCTATCTGATGTGGGAAGTAATGGAGCTGCCTTCAGCAAAGCAACGAGCTCAAAAAATGCTGCTGGTAGCAGTAAGGGTAGAGCTGGAAGAGGAAAGGGAACTTTTCGAACCAGCATGTCCAGCAAAATGAATGATGATAGTCATTGGTGTTGCGAGCATTGTACCTATGCAAATGTCAAATCTGCCTCCACATGCCAGATGTGCTATCAACAGCGTCGATGAAAACTTGGTTCTCTATTTGAAGCACTTGTCTCTGCCCAAGGCCTTTGCACTGAAAGCTGAGATGGAGACATTCCTCTCTATGTCTAGATATATTTATGCACTATGCAGTCTCCAATTTTGTGATGCTAAATACAACAGAATGAAAGGAGCGAGGCATGGAAGAAAGGTTGCTCTCCATGCGCTCCTATTCAATACAAAACTCAATTTGATGTATATAGTGTTCTATCTTTTTACGTATGAGGTTTTCTACTACAGGCATTTGTAACTCAATATCACAACAGATGTTGGAGAATGGAGATGAACACAAATGTGCTTTTTTATGACCACTCTTTCAGTTGGTCTCTTGGCAGCTTCCAAGAGGGTTAGTCGTGTATAATAAGCTCAGGATTTTATTAGATTCTAAAAAATGACAAGGGACTGCAATAAATATTACTATTCTGTATCACTTGAAATTTATGGCACCTTTGTGAATTTTTGTGGCTAGCGTGATAATTTTGCGGGATCTTATTAGATGCGTGATGTGGTGCTACTGCTGCGTATGAATGGTCGAGTAAAAAAAACTGAAACGTTCCATATAACAAAAATTGTGAATAGGATTTGTTACTTTGAACCTGGTTTAATGGTTAAATGTAGGGGGTTCTCTAACTTCAACTAAAAATGGAGGTAAAACAATTTCCGAGATGATTAATGTAATTAAGAAAATTCTACCGAGCATTAATTGTACCAATAATTATTTATGGGATTGTTTAACTTAGGGCTGTGTATCGGTTGGATTCGGGTCTAAAATGTTCAAACCAACAAAAACCAAACATTGCTATTTCAGGATCATATTCGACCGTGAAGCGTCTTCCGATTAGTCGAATTTGGGCTTATCGGTGGCAGTTGAGCCGGGTGTTTTCAAACGGGTTTATATGAGGTGCCAACAACGATGATCTGAACCTGCATCTGGTCAATCGTTGGAGGTCTTGAGTAGCTGACGAAAGCGGCGGCGTCCTTGACAATGGTGGAGGTAGCGAGCTTTATCCAAGCCAACAGAGAAGGGAACGACAACTATGACGGAGGGATCGCTAGTGAGGCAGTCGCACTGCTTTATGTGGTTCTGAAGAGGACGTTGATAGCGAACTGGTTGGTGGCGCACTAGCTGGTTTCAGAGAAGACCAACTCACGAAAGGATGGAAGGAAAATTGAGAAAGAAGTCTTGGGTGGTGTGAAAGAAGAAAAACCTTGTCAAGTGTCAAGTCTAATTCCTAATTCTTTCCTCTTGGTGCAGAGTGAAGTCACAGGTGTCGTGAAAGGAAAATATGTTATGCAATTGATTAAATTGTCATATGGGTTGCTGGGTTTTTGGTCCGGTGGAGTAATTTTGCTCACCCCTAGTTTAACTCATGTAGAAGTAGAAGTATAGTTATTTGCAACTTAGTCCAACCAATTGTCTCCTGGGACAGTGGTCCCTGTTTGTGGTGGAATGGGGCCATTGTGTACAGCAACCCTACCAAAAAAGGACCGGAATGCAAAGAACCCACCATCGCGAAAATGAAAAAAAAAAAAAAAATCCAAGAGGGGAAATAGACAACAAAAACAAAGAAAGAATAATGAATGAAAGGAAAAGGGAGAAAACTTTTTCCAGCAAGCATAATAATATAGATATCCAATGAACAAAAACAAGAAAGACCACTGATAGATTAACCAAACATCACCTACTCCATCCTATAGATATCCAATGCATGCACCTTCCTCAAGTACCTTTTTTTTCACTCGTCAAAATTCTACTGGAATTATTACTTATTTGAACCTCAGAATACTTGAGGTGTGTCCTCTACCCTTGCGATCCGAGACCACATTCTAATTAAATTCCACATATGTTTTGTACAAAAATAAAATGACCCTTTAAGAAGATGGTATGATAGAAAACTTATTAAGATCCCTAGGTGTGTTTGTTTTTCCGTACATTTAAGGAGAAGTAACAATGTGTGTTGCTTATCACAAAATAATGCATCGGAATGCATGCCAATGGATTGAAACAATAAAATAAACACACCCTAGACCTCCGAACCAGCCAACACACCACAACATTTCAACACTTGTAACCAAGTCCAACATGCTAGTTAATACTGTATAAAGGATCTATTATAAAAAAATTTAAAATTTGAGATGAAATGAAAGTTTAAAGTGGCTACATATTTGCTAAAGATACAAAATGTAAGTTGTATACTCTTTTTTCCTATTATTGTCCTAGGAAATTCAGGTAAGTGGAAAATGAAAAGACGAAATTCAGGTATGTTTGGGAAACAGTTCAATTGAATCTAATTCACGATCCAATTATGTTGTTCTTCTTTGGTATCTTGGAAAGGGTAAACGGACAATTGGTTACTGTGAAAGACTTAAACAATAATGCAAAAAACACTCTGTAAGTTGTCAACACCACCGAAATGTGTTTGGATTCCCTTCTATAACATGAAATATTAGTATAGTAAATGATCTATTAACTACAAACATTAGATAACATGGATCTCACCACACTGAATTGGGCTTCTTTACAACTCTACACAAAACACAACAAACATTAATCTGCCACAAGGAAGCCAAATTCAATGTGGTGAAATACTTCTTATATAATTTTGTGTGGTCAATAAATCATTAGCTGCACTAAGTACTGTACATTTTAGCAGCAGAGGATCCCTACTTAAAAAGCAAAGGATGTTCCATTATCCTTAAAAATCACCTATCTGTAGCAGCTTCTCATAAACTTATGTCTATCAAACTTGCATTTTTATACGTTATGGGCAAAGCCTACCTATGTCTAGCAAATGGAGGAAAAAAACTTGACACTACCTTCTAACCAAAATGTCACTAGTTCTGTATTTCATTTCTTAGAACATCCCATTTTCAAGACAAATTCCAATCTCAATTAGATTAATTTGCACAACAATTAATGAAATAAAAAAATGAAATTAATAGAGATCATAACATGACAATAGCTCCTCACTTTCTCCATGGTTGCTTTCCAATTACTCCCGAGTTAACCAAACTGTACAAGCTCAAAATATTACTGAATTCCGCTTAATTGTTGCATGTCATGTGAGTTTTTGACCTTTTTTCAGGAGGCATTAACCGAGAACTTTGGCCCCTATCCCCCGCTCATGAATTACATTTAGGTACACTTAACAGAATTGCTAGATGTGTCTTTGAATATCTTGAAGCTTAATGCATTCAACAATGCTCTTGAATACTGGCGAGAGGCCATTTTCCAATCTCCTCCTGTATACATCATTGCCTTAAACTCCTCAAAACTAATTCGACCATCCTTCACCGAAACAAAGCAAAAATAGTTAGATACAAAACCAAGGTTTAAGGGTATTTAGTAGGACTAGTTTTACACTTTTTATTAGAAATATAGGATATTAGGATTGAATGGTTTTAAATTGTGGTTGCGGTGAGCCAGAAGACCATTAAATTGCGCAAAAATGCGGCTGATGCAGCCACAACTACGGTCGTGATGAGATTGTGGAGTGTCAAAATACTTTGCCGTTGCAGCCGCAATTGCAGTTGCAGACCACAATTTAAAACCATAGGATTGACTATATAAGTATGTACTCATGTAAGTTGATTTTTCTCACTTGAGTAAATCCACAGTTTTCAGTTATACACTTTTACTTCTTACCTTATCCAAATCAACATCGTTTAGAATGTCTTTGACCACTTGGTCGTCACTGGCTTCCGAGTCATCAGCTGATAATGCATCTTTCAACTCCTCAAACTCAACATATCCAGTCTGGTTCTTGTCAAAGTAACGGAACGCTTCAGAGAGATGCTCATCACTCTCTATCTTTCTCAGATGAACACTCATTGTGATGAACTCCTTATAATTGAGGGTGCCGTTTCCATCAATATCTGCCTGTTGTCATAAGTAATATAGAGAAGGTTCAAAGAACTTGTTAAGGTTATTATCAACTTTGAAAGAGTTCTTAAGCTTCTTTTCTTATATTTGAGTTCTCTTATCCCTTATTTGCATGCATGCTTGCCTTTCATTTTAGAATGATGTTTAGTAGACACTTGCATGCTAATAGACACCAAGAAAGATAATCACTGATATGATAGGTGATATGATGTGAGACAGATAAAAAGAAATGAGAAATGTCAAATAGGTATTTATACTATTGGGGTGTCCATATATCATTATTGTTTAATTTAACATGTAAAGAACTTACAGCATCCATTAACATTTGAACATCAGGATCCGGAATGGCGTGTCCAATCATTGAAAGACCATCTCTGAGCTCTTCAAATGACAAGTTTCCATTCTTGTCCTTATCCATCATATTGAACATTTGCTTAAACACATCAATTTGCTCATCTGACAGGTTATCGGCCACCACCTGAAGAGAGGACCCATTTAGGAGTGTAAGGCTACTTTGAATTTAAGGTAGCAATTAGCAAATATTCCTAACCTTAAATTCAAGAAGGATGAACTTACTCTAAGAACCTTCCTTTTGAATCTGTTCATCAAGGAGAATTGCTTGATTCTCATTCTCACTTGATCTCCAAGAGAAATAGTTCGACCATGCTCCCTATTTTGTATCCAGGAATTATCTTCACAGAAGAAGATAATTATCAATACATTCCTCGTGATTAAATTTACTATCTTAAACACAAACTTTTAGGACAACTAGTGACTTTGACTAAGCAATTCTTTTTGCCATGCCAAATTACTCCAACATATGCAACAATTTCTTTTTCAATTCTTAATCAGTAGATTTTAATGCTGCTTACTAAACATGTCCATGATTGTATATTTAATCTCAGTATTAAAAAACAGTAACTATTTCTTTTGCCTGAAATCTGTGGCACATACCAAGAACTTCTTGAACTGTTATCCGGGTGAATGGATTTGGATCAAGCATGCGCTTAACTAGATGTTTTGCTTCATCAGAAACTTTAGGCCAAGGATCTCTTGTGAAATCTACTTTGCCCCTGATGATGGCTTGTGCAATCCCTTCCTCGGATTCTGTACTAGTTATAATCCAATTATCAGAAGGAACTCCATGCATGAAACAGTTAAACTTTCTGAAAAGGGACTTTAGAAGAAATTTTTTTTTTGCTTTGTTCACATGCATGAATCAAAATGGAACCTTACCTGCCCAAAAGGGTGGAACTCCACAAAGTAAAATATAAAGAATAACTCCTGTGCTCCAAACATCAATTTCTTGTCCATAGTTACGTCTTAAAACCTCTGGAGCCATGTAATAGGGACTTCCAACAATTTCACTGAATCTTTCTCCTGTCATCACCACATTGTGAAGTCGGTAATTTATTTTATACCATAAGTGTATGTTTGGTTTGGTATTGGAAAATTGATTTATTTCAGAATTGATTTTGCATCAATTTTGACATGTTTGGTTCTATATGTTGAAGAAGAATTTAAAATTGATTTTGAGTCCAAAATTAATTTTGAATTCAAGTAACTTTGAGTAATTTTTGTAATACATCCAAAATGTTATACTGAATTTTACTCTTAACTTGATTTTATAATAAAAACATCTAAACATAAATCAAGTTACTTATAAATTAATTTTAACTAAAATCAATTTTATAAAATTAACTTTGTTAAGGCTCATTCAAACGCCCACTAAAAGCAGTGAAAAATATATGCCATGCTATAATAGTAGTAGTACTAAAGTAAAGTTATAAAATTATATAAACCTTACCAGACTCATAGAAGGTGGAAAGGCCAAAATCAATTGACTTCAATGGAGCACTCTCGCTTGTATCTGCAAATAAGAAATTTTCAGGTTTCAAGTCCCTGTGTATAACTCCGTGCTCATGACACACCTGCAAAAAGTTCAAAAAAGAAAAATGTTTATACAAATGAGAGGAAAACAGAAAAAAGAAAAAGATCATAAGTTGTAGTTTAGCTTCAAATAGGAAGAGAAAAACACAAAGCAATCATCCCAAGAGAGAAAGAAAAAATGGGACAAACTCTGCAGCAGGACACTCTCAGAAATTATAAATGGACTTCTCATAATCATATTCAACTATATTCTAATTCACTCTCTGTGCAATGCCTACATGTCTAACGAAAAACTTAAGTACCCCTTGTCCTTTAGCTTCGTTATTTGAAGAGTAACGTATTTATACTACAAAAATTATACATAACAGATAAGAAGATAAGATACAGAAGTAAAGGTGTAGAAATTGTTTTAATAGTTATAACTTATAACATCACTCTTATTTAAAAGTATAGGGTCCCTTAAATTTAAAGTCATAATCATTATAAAAACAGTGCAGGTACTAGAGAACACCAACTTCAACTAAACCATAAAATTTTCACATTTCCCTGTTTTTGATTACACGAATAGGAATTTTGGTACTGTTTTATCTATGCGTGTATCTTCAGCTATATCATTTGGTTACATAGGCTCTAATACCAAGCAAAAAAAAATCAATTTTCCATAAATTTAGAGCATCTCTGATGGTGCAATCATGGTGGAGTTACTTAACTCACTTGAGATTTAAGAATATCAACAAATATTCTCCAAAAATTCTTAAGAACTTAAAATGACTTTTATAATTGTTTCACAATTCTTATAATTGTGAAGAACCTTTGTTTATATAAACAACTGATTTCATATAAGAACTGTCATGTCACTTCTTCTAATAGTGAAGCTGCATTTCTTAATTTTAAGAACCCCGTAAGCAACTCATTGCAGATGCTTAAGCAAACATCACTTTGTCCTATTAATGTCAAAATACGTACTATGGGGTGTGCAAACTTTGTTCTATTGCATTCTTTTTGCTCTCCCCTTCTGAGTGAAACAAAATGCAGTGCTTTGATCTTGTATTTTATTCTGTTACATGTTTGGATAAGCTTATTCATAAGGTTTTCTAGGAGAAGAAGTGAACTTCTTCATAACTTAAAAATTAAAATTAGTTTATGCACAAACTAATTTATAGAAATTTTTTCATATAACTTCTCTAAAAGATGAAAAAAAATTTACATATTAGTTTGTGCATAAATTAAATTAAACTTATAAAGAAATTCATTCTATTTTTTCTTCTAATTTTATAACCCGTATGGTGCAAGTTGTTGCATTTTAACATTCCTAACAATCCCAATCCATGCCACACAACAAACAAACAAAAACTTAAGAGAAGAAAGCACAGCCATGCATGCAGGATCATTTTCATTTCTATTTCCAATACAAACAAACATTCAAAAACAAAACAAAGAGGTAAAAGGTTTTAAAAAATGATCCATGACTGTGATTTAAGTCACAACATCAAGGTTTTTAAACTCTTAGTGACTGCAACGAAACTGCAATTGGGATCGCACCGATCACATTTGTCTGTAATTTGTGGCGCGACATCAACAAATGTGACAAGACCGATATTTAAAACCTTCATGTATCTATAAGTAAAAAAAATAAAATAAAAAATTTGAAAGGGTATGACGTACCTTGCAAACTTCAAGTATGGTTTTGACAACATTAGCAGCAGCACGTTCGGTGTAATGTCCCTTAGCAACAATCCTATCAAATAATTCACCACCTTCACACAACTCCATGACAAGGTAAACAGCGTCTTTGTCCTCATAAGCCTCCTTGAATGCAACAATGTTAGGGTGCTGAGGCAAGTGCCTCATGATCTGCACCTCCCTCCTCACGTCCTGCACGTCAATCTCCGTCCTCAGCTTCGTCTTCGCTATCTTCTTGCACGCGAACGCCTCGCCACTCTCGACATCGATGACACGGTGTGTCACACCGAACTCGCCGTGCCCCAGCTCCTTCCCGAACTGGTACTTGTCAAATATATTCCCAGGACTCGGCCCCGACACCACGCTCAGCGGACGCGCCGTCACGCTGGACCTACGCGCCGCCACGCTTGACCTTCGTGCCACCTCGTGCCCGTGCCCGTGCCCTCTTGGCGTGGAGGGCTTGCAATTCGGGCTCCTCGACCTCTTGCGTGTCCTCACGCCTTGCGTTGATATGCAGCTTCCCATGGATGATAGCTAGGTTTAATGATAATTCAATAACTCAAAACAACTTTGTTTTGAAAATATGTAAAAATGTTAGGTTTTTTTTATGGTAACGATAAGAATAACAATAATAAATAGAAGTGTGTGTTACGTTAGTGTTTGTTGTGTCGTATATAATAACAATGTACTATATATCCAAAGGGAATTGAAGGGGTTGTGATGAAAGGACTAAGGTGGTGTTACCCAATCTCCATGGGAAGACAAAGATCAACCTAGGAGATTGGGAAACTCTAAATTGCAAAGAGGGTGATCAGAGAATGAGAATGGAGGATGAGAAGAGAAGAGAAGCTATATTTGGTTTTGGGGGAACATGGATGTTGATTTATGAGCTGGAGCATTGGGAAACTTATAGTTGGTCCCGCCATTTTCTTAGGGTTGTTATTTTTCTTTTTTCATGTTTTTGGTCAATAAAAAGACATGCATGCAAATTAATCACAGAAGAATTAATATTCTCTCACGTACGGTTGTTTCATGGCTAGTTCTGGTTGTTATTTGGATGGTTTAAGGTTATATTGGATATTCGTTTACCAAAAATAAATTAAATAAAAACGTGGTGGTGTATATATAAGGAAGGGTAAGTTAATTACTGAAGTGACCCTTTGTGTACTTGAACTGGAGAATTACTTACTTAAAATCAAGGATATTATTAATCAAAGTCCATCATAATCCTTTTTGGGAAAAAAATTGAAGAAATCAACACCACCCAGTAAGGGCAGCATTAGAAAATCAAGAACAATATCGTAAATATGCATATATAGAACAATCTATATAGATTATAGATATGTCTACTTTGACTAAGGAATTTGCAACTTGATTAGTCTTCTGCAATTGTTGATATATTAAGAATCAACAATTGATATTATAATATTATATCATCAATGTTCAGACTGAAGGACTCAAATTTAGTGTCCATCGCAAGTTCTTCTCAACTGAAGAAGCATTATGTGGGTTACAAACACTCGTATATGAAATCATAGCAGTGTGTGTTGCAGATCCTCCAAGATATATATATATATATATATATATAGTAACTTCTCTTCACTGTAAAAGCAGAAAGGCAAGTACTTAATCATCTCTTGCCCACCATATTCAATTAAGGGTTACTGAAAACTTCACTTGCGACTCCTTAGACACGTCATTCAAATTATGTTGGACGAAGAATGCAAGCATCATATCGCGCACCCTACATATGAGGCCAAGTTTCCTTTGTAATCTTACAATCCCTTAATTTGTGGATGCATATGTGAGTCACACACTAATGGTCCCTAGCTTGGATTATTGTTAAGATCGCGACCGTATAATAAAGAAGTGATAAAATATCGTATCCACAAGAATTCAACATCTCTTATTGTGTTCTTATATTCTCGCATTTTGTAATAGAAAAACTTAAAAATAAATCTTTGTTGCTTTCTTTCAATTCAAATTTTGGTTTTTCTTTAAATCAGTTAATTATAAATAATCTTTCTTGGTTCCTATTAAATAGGGTTGATAAATTATGAATTACCCTTCGATCCTTTAGAGTTTAGAATGACACCTATACTTGACCAATTTTAATTACTACCTGCAACAATCGGGTAAACTTGTCGAGGTCTCATCAAACTTTCCAAAGGAAACATTTTATTATTTTATCATGTCATATACATGTTGTACAATAACATTTTAGTCTCTACGAGCTGCTTATTTAAAATATTATTTAGTTTTTTTTTATCATTGGAGAATACATGAAACATGTTGGATTGTTTAAAATTAAGTTTCATTACTTCTATAAGCAATTAATATAGTTGAAAAAAATATATATAAATTGTTTAACTATGATATAACATTGTGGAAATCAATTAATAAAAGATAAAGAATTCAAAATAAGTTGTTTAAATTACACCAACGAAATGCTTTGAGGAACATCTAAAAGTGAGTCTCAAATAAACATTTAAATGAACATGAAATTATAAGGTTGGTTGAATGGTAAAAAGAAAAAGAAACGAAATAAAAAAAATATATCTCCAACCTAACCTCAAAATGAGGAAAAGTACAAAATTTTCTAATAAGCTACTTAAGATGTATAGATTTTTATTTTTTATTTTAAAAAAAGAAGTTACTTGGTTGGCATTGGGACTGTTATTTTCTTTAATTTTCACGCTTTTGGTAAAAACTTTTTATCAATCACAGAATAGTATTCTCTCCATGCTGTTTTGTTTTTCTGCACATGATTCAGTGCCTCTGCTATCACAATTCGGTGAGTTTTGGTTGTTATTGGATGCCAAATTTTTTTTATTTGGATATTCGTTCAACAAAAATGAAAATGTAGCATAAAAGGAGGGAAGTTACTACCACTAAAGAGTAAGGAATGCAGCTGCGTTAACAAAAAAAATGTTGCATAAATATTAGGTACCATATATAATAGTTATACTCAACTCAAATAAAATTCTCTTTATAAACTATATATGTGGTTTGTAAAAAATTAAAATTAAAAAAGGAAGTTACTAAGTGTCCCTTTGTGGACTTGAAGTGGAGAATTAAAAGAAAATTAATGAAATGGAAAATGGTCTGATCATACTCTCAAAGAATTTATTTATGGACAACAATGAGTGGACCATCGAATTTGCCAACGGAGCTCAATTCTGAGACGTCAGTATGGCCAGTGAGCTTGCAAAACTCCAATTTTTGCCCCATGCCTTTTTTTGGGTTGAACTTCTAACAGTACAAATTGTACAACACAAGTAAAAGACAGTGTTCTACCTTTTCTTCTTTGCTATTTAAGCACTGTGCTCTTTTCTTTCTAGGCATTTTTTTTTTATCTCTTGCTTTGATCAAACTCGGAACGGGTAATGTGGTTTTCAGAGAGGAAGCAAGGTAATAAATAGGTTTTAAATGCAGTTCCTTGTCTTCTTTTTTCTTCCATACTGTTTTTTACTATGCATGCATCTTTTGTAGGTTGCACTAGGTGAATTAGGCTTGTATAGTATTTTTGTCACCAAATCAAAATTCATAGGCTTTAATCTAATAATCGTTGCCCCACTAAAAAATTGCTAGAACCTCTTCTGAGTGGATTAAGATTTTCTTCCTTAACACTTCATTTGAGTTTATTGTCTCTAATTCTCCCCTCAATTTTGTAATTCACCCATTTTAACAGTGTGTTTTCTCCCAAAGCAAGCTATCTGTTTGGACATTTTCTTGTAAATATCCCCTCAGCTTGTATAGTGTTTTCTCCCAAGGTAATTCCCCTCAGCTTTGCTCTTTTTTTTTGTTATATTACATAAATGTGTTTATGAGCCAAAACATTTACTTCCAATACAGCCATACAGGCTTAGATTTTAGTTAATATATGACAAATAAATTGGATGGCATAATTACTTTGTGAATTATTTTCCTTATATCACACTCATCAATTCAGTTTAATTGCACTATAGGGGGTGTTCCTCTTCCTTTAATCATGTGTGCTTGTTTAATTATTGTTATGTAGGTTGTCTTTTGGCTTTATTTGGTAAATGTTACATGTGGAATTTGATCCACTTTAACATTCTCATGTGTGGCTTCTTAAACTAAATGTAATTTTAAGAGTACTAAAAGGAAATAAATTTACACTATGTTTTGGATTTTGGAAAGTACTTGATCCAATAAATGATACTATTAGAAGGTCATGAGTTTCAATTCCTAGGTAACAATAGGGGAAATGGTTGGCTTTACTTAATCAACAAACCCTTAAAAATTCAATAAACTTTACATCTCAGTTCATACTTCATAATGCTTGCAATGAGTGTTATTCTTTAAATTAGATGCTGATTTGAAAATTCTTAAAGAAATAAAGTAATACTCTTGTTATCCTGTTGCTTTTACCATTACTCTTATATATTTCCTTTACATTTTTAGTTTTCTTTCCTCTGTGATTGAGAAGAAAAAATTCTAAAAAGGACAATCTCTGATTAATCCAATTTAACAGCGAGTCACTGATCTTAACAAGAAGAGCTTCTACAATGAGTTTGACTGGAACTGTGAATGATGATGCAACTGCTACAAATTCTCCGTGTTGTTGTTCTGAGGCTTCAGGGTCAGTGTCTTATTGTGGATGTTCATCTAAAAACAGTTCCACTCATCTTTGCATCAAGTGTGACTTCAATTGTGATTCTTTACTCACTCTTGAAAATGGAAACTCCGAGTGGATGATCTCAGATTCAAAGCCTTATTATGGATGTTGTTCATCTGAGAAACCTTCTTCTCCTCTTAGCACCAACGGAATAATACCTTGTGACAGATCAGAAGATAATAATATGTCAGTGGAGCATCTACTAGAAATTGAAGACATGCAAGAGTTCAATGCTGATGAACCACTTTTTTGGCCATTTGAAGGGAAATTCAACTGGAATTATTCTGAGGAATCTAGGAGTCCATTTTGTATCTCACCAAGGAAAGGGGTTGTGTTTGGTTCTAGATCAATGACATCAAGGATAAAGGAAAGTAAATCTAAAGACAATGGAAGCGAATGCAGTGTAACATCTGAACCTTCAAGGATAGCCATGCCATCTAAAGGTTCAGCAGAGATAGTAAATTCAGAGTTGAATGATGAGAAAGTTGTACTAAAAAGCAGAGAAGATGGCAACAAACTAATATTTGTTGACAAACTTAATGAGGATCATGAGCCAAACTATGAGCTTCTTCCATTGGCTAGAGGAGATTTTTCTTTGGATCAAGAGCTTGAGATTCCAATTGAGACATTGGTGGGACTCAAGGAATTTGATGGACATGAAGGGCTTGACTCAGAATTTAATGGTGATGATGTTTTCATGCTGGAGGAATCTCTCTTAATAACTCATGCAAGTGAATGTGTAGTTTCCAAACACGATGAATATTGAATAGCAAGCTGGACACTGATAAATATCCGAACAGGGTTTACATGAGTCATGACTTCTTTATAAGGCCCCTTATAAGCACGTTGAATTTTTTTGGAGAAATAATTAAATGTTTTCAAATAGTTTAGTTCAATAAATTACTTATTAACTTCTAACTTTTTCAAAAATTTATCTGCTAATTTTATTAAACAAACTCGTGACAAATTGTTATCAGACAAAACTTTAATATAAGTACTTTTAGTAATATTATCCAATTAGAATTACAGTTTTAATTTAGTGATCTACATATTAAAAGTTTGCATTAAAAAATCAACAAAGAATATTGAAATAAAACTCCAATACAACACCAAAACAAAAAACATGAAATTGTATGAGCATTATCTTTTTTATTTTCTCATAAAACAAAATCCTACTGGGTAAAAGTTGTTTTAGGAATGAATGATTTGGCCTTTGCTCATCTTAGCGTCAATGCTAGAATTATAATTTCTTCCCCTTAAACCAACTAAAATTTTTCTTTTAATATTATGGTGCATTGTTCTACCGGCTGTGTTGTCCGATGATAAAAAAATAATGGACATGAAGTGACGCCTACAATTAAAGTTTGAGTTTCTCTAATGAGGATTTCATAATCAAACGCATAAATTACTAGCGGGTACGTAGTGTAACTTAAGAGATTAACTTCATCTCATGGAGATAACCCATATATATACACTTTACCGTAATATACCCAATTAACATTCTGACAAAAAATGGAATTTCAACGCGAGGGGCATAATGTCCCAATTTAAGCAGCAATCTCTTAATCTACTGAATACTAAACAATCAAGATTTTCAGCAAACCCGCATCTGCAACCAAAACTTCAGTAAACCTGATTGCAGTGACGATAAGTAAAACTGACAAATGCAGAAAGTTAACTTGCCCGCATAGTAACCCATTATAAGATGGGAACATAACGTCAAGGAAAAAACTTTTGTGCATTATAACTTTCGGTATCTTTATGTATTCCAACAGGAATGGCGAGCACTAAGCAACAATAGATGAGATTTTTTACAAAGATTATCAGTTACTATGAGTGAACTGGCCTGATTGGGTTTTCTGTCAATTTTCTCCAAACCATCCTCCCACAATGAATCAAGGTCAAGATGGCAACCAAATAAAGAAGAGGAATGCCAACAGCGCAACCACCAGGCGCCAAATTCACCAGAGTCTGAATAAGGAAACAGCAAGTCAAAAGAAACCAGTTAAGCATTAATTGAAGGCAAAAGTAAAAATCATATGATATCATATTCCTAAATCTTAACTAATAACAATAATTCAAAGTATATCGAGGGGACCTCTTTACTATAGTTTCAAACCAAATTCACGCAGACAGGTACCACTAGATGCTACATTAACAACATAAAAAATTGGGCATAAAGAATTCATTTGCCAGCTATTCAAGCTTGACACACTATACTTTGTTAGGACTGATCCTTTCTCTACATCCTACCATGTTTGAGTTAATATTTTAGCCAACTTCACAAATCTACACAGCAGAAAGCTATACAAACCAAAAACTAGACTAACATCAGTGAGCTGTCTTTTCTTTTTCCATGGTTTTGTCATATCAATATATGATAGTTTGGCATTTCGTTTCTGGATTCAAGAGTATATTAGTTGGACAACATGGGCTATGTTATACCTTTGCATCATTGCTTAGGCACTGGCCTCATATTGTATATTAGCTGGACAACAGCTAATAAGTTGATGTTGGTAAATGGTAATGGAACAAGAGAAGATGGCTAATTGCTAGTTACTGTTGTAAATTATAGGGCAAAAATATAGTGCAGAGAGTGAGATTTTACCACCATTCCAGCAACAATGTGAACTATGGGAACAAAATATTGATCCACTTTGTTCCCCTCTGTATACCCGTTAAATGCGATGACCATTGAGAAAGTGTGGATTGTGACAAATGCAAGAGCAATAATTGCTGCAATGTACATAAAAAAAGGTGAATTAATTGGAGGGGTGAAATATTAAAAATACCATAGCACTATTTGAAATATAAAAATTCGCAGCTACTGTTGTTTATGTATAGGTACTGAGGCTTAATAGGAAAGTCCTATTCAAGATTCTCTTGGCGAAACTCTATCCAAACTTTATACATTCGCATTAATGAAATAAATATGCAATAAGTCCTAAGATAAGCATATTTTTTCAAAAGTTTGAAGCTGTAAAATCCCATATTATTCATATACATGCATACAACAACCAGCAGTGGGGAAACTCACCAGAAAGAAGGAAAAATGGAACTCTTGAACAGCTGTCAACGAAATATGTTGCTGGACCAAATGCAGGAGTTAATAGGCTGATGCAGAAGAACACAGCATGGGCAACACCATGACCCAACCCACCAGCTGTGAAAATATCCAAAATATATTTTATTAAAAAATACAGGTTATTATTTACAATATAAATCTTATTCCAATAGGCCATATCATTTTTCAATAGCAACTTAACAAGTTACTCATTTTATCATACAATTAAATTCAATCAAGGATCTAGTTAAATGCCATAACAAAGATAAAAAAGAGTAAGCAGTATTGAGAAGGTTGTTCCAGCATCTGACAAGCAAATCGTTAATAGACTTATTCAAATTTGATCAAACAACTGCGATCTTAAGGATAGGAAAGTAGGCATGAAAGCCTCCATTTCTTACCCAGAGCAATCAACATCTTATCTGTCAGGTGAAGATGTGGTTTTGATACTCTGTCAGCAAAGGCATCTAACATGTCTACTAACCTCCTACACAAGATGAACACGAAAAATAAAATGAGATAAATAATCCAGACACAAAAGGTAAAAGCAACACCAGTATACCATATCAATACAAAAACAGTTTCTACCAAATGGATCATATTGTAAAAGAATTTGTAAAACCATAAAATAATAACAACAACAACAGCAAGTTTAAATTATAAATTTAGTTCCTATATCTGACACTGTTTTTGGTTTTAGTCCTTACAAGACAACAGTTTATAATTCCCTTTCTTGCTGTTTAGTAAAGTTATAACGGTGTTACAATTTTTCACACAGGGACCAAAGCAAAAAACGGTATGTCAAGTGTAGGAACCAACATATAGAATTTTTTTTAATGTAAGAACAAAAATGAAGTCTAAAATTTTTTTATATAGGTTCTAGAATGAAAAACAGTGCTAAGTATATACCCCAAATCCAATCCCGACCATAACTTTTGTCAGACGATAGGATTCAATATGCAAGTTTTTTCATATAGACTAAAACAAAAAAATGGCATCAGGTGTAGGAACCAAAAGTGTAATTTAACCTAATAACAGCAGAGCAGAGAGCAATGTAAGCTCACTTATGTATTTTCCAGAAGAAAAGTCTGAGGGCTTCTTGAAAAGCAACAGATGACAAAATGAGTATTCCAAAAGGCCACGAAGCTGTTGTGCTGAGAGGCAAAAACCCCCTCCATATTCCAGACAGCACAATCAAACTAATAAGCCACAACAGCGTACTGCATCCACAATCAAATTAAATTAAAACATCAAAGTGTAATTTGAAGTGAATACAACAGTGATCAGACAACCCTAATAAAGGAAATAGTAACAAGGCGAGGGTCAATTTGAGGTTACATGAGATCGATGAAACGGAAATGGAGCGTACCTGGAGAGAACGGTGAGAATGAGGAAGGGTTTTTTGGAAATGACGGAAACGAAGAGGGAGAGAGAGGGTCCTAGTGCTACCAGAACGTAACCGATTCCTGCTGCAACCGTCATCACTCTCTCTCTCTCTCAGGAACAGAAGAATCTCAGAAGTAACCAAACACTCCGTTACTCCTTCTCCGCTCGGCTCCCTCCTCCACTGCAAAATGGAAACGAACTAAAACGAGATGAACACTGAGTCACCCATCTTCCGATCCGAATCGTTATTCGTAACGAGTAGACTGGGCTATCTCATCTCAACTTGGGATTGTCTTTATACACCATTCAAAAGTCTTATACATCCAGACCTTAATAGTGCAAATCCGTAAATGCCCCTGGTTTTAAACTTTAAGTATTGGCACTATTCATTTGCCCTCTTCACGCAGACGTTCGTCGTCTCATTGCTGCGATTTTGTTTCGTTTCCTGGCGCACGTCATCGATTTCATTCAGGTCCGCCGCAGGCCGCATTGGTCGTTGATTGTTGGTGGTGGTTGATTGGTGGTAGATAGTGTCGACTGCCGTGAGTCCTTCATCTTTCATTTTCACTTTGTTTTCTAGTTTCACGGATTGCTGAATCCGAATACTCCATACGGATTGAGTAATCCGTAGGAGTCATACAGATTGGTTAATCCATATGACTCCTACGGATTACTCAATCCGTATAAAGTATTTAATCAGTTAGATTATATTAATGGTTAAATAATTTGTTGTTTAATAATTATTTTACATATTTGGGACCTTAGGAAAGTTAATTAAATTAGATTATATAATTATATGTTGTAGTAATAATGATAGTAGTGATTTTTGGATCGACGGAAATTTTATTTGTTTCCTATACATTTTATAAAATAGAAATAGCTAACTACAAAAAGACATAGCAGCTTTATAATATTGTTAATGTATAGGGGTCATATATAAAGCGAAGATGTTTTAAATTCAAGAAGAGGAAAGATATTGAAAGTTTAGGCCTTATGATTTAACTTGTATAGTGGATGATTTAAGTTGTGACACACATTGTTTTTTTGAATTATAAGCACATCAACATCATATATGGTCACTTCCTCGTAGTGTAAACCTATGATTTAACTTGTGATTTAACTTGTATATTGGATGATTTTAAGTTGTGACTCACATTGTTTTTTTAATTATAAGCACATAATCATCATGAACATCATATATGGTAACTTGTTGGCATTGTAATGTTGGCAAGTTGTCCTTTTTACAGTTTTCCACTTATTATCATATATGGTCATACCTTATACTAGTCAGCATTTATATGCATAACATCATTGAAGGATGAAATAATTTGTGTGTATAAGGAACAAAAAACTTATAGTTAAGTTTATTAGATAGTTTTTTTTATTGATTTAAGGAAAATTATTTGTTGATCTTAGATGTGTGTCATTGAGTTTTTGAAGTTGCATGTATATTTAGTAGTTTGGCATTATTTTTATTGTTGGTTGGTTTGAAGTGTGACACAATTAAGCACTTGGAACCACAGGTTATGGTTATAACATTAGGATTGCGTTGGGCATTAGGGTGAGATGTAGACAGAGGAAGTGGTAGAGATGGTAGTGGGAATGAAGAGTCAGCCCCTCAACGTCGTAGGCCGACGGCATCTGTCAGAAGACAACGGCCAAGGACAGTTGTTGATGAGGATCCTCTAGCTCCAGACCAACATGCAGGGGTTGTTGTTCATGAGGATACTCCTGTTCAGGACCAATGTGTGGAGCCTGATATTCCTGGCATGGATGATGCAGGTGATGAAATACAATCTTATCCAGGTGGCCCGGATGACTATTCATTGTTGACAAAGTATACTGAACATGTGACTCTTCGAGTGTGGAAAAGACAGGTGGTTATATGCTTCATTCATAACAAATTGCTTTTTTTTTCAACCATATAATTGTTCCTCACGTAATATGTTTGCAAGAATGCCCTAAGTAAAAATTGGCGTCCCACGAAAGAAAAGTTCGCAAATTTGGGCGGCTTGCACTAGACTACTCAGTCAAGACCGGAGACAGGGGATTGCTCTCGGCTTTCGTGGAAAGATGACACTCTGAGACAAATAGCTTTCATTTGTCCGTCGGGGAGTTGACTATCACCTTGGATGATGTGGCGTCCCTGTTGCATCTCCCCATCGTAGGAGATTTCTTATCGTTTGACATGATTGATGTTGGACAGGCCGTACATATTTCACAATTTTTTTAAATCTTATTTCTGTCATACGGATTAACCAATCCGTATGGGTTATCGGATTATGCAATCCGTATGAATCATACGGATTATATGATTTGTTTAACCCATACAGATTATGTAATCTACGGATTGCAAAATCCGTATAATCTATACGAATTACGTAATCCATAAAGTAAGAGAAACTCACCTCAGTCCCCGTCCACCACACCACCACCACGAGAATGTGCTCTGACAAACCCAACAACGAACACAACTTCCACGACCAGCCAAAACTACCCACTCAAACAACAAAAGCACCAAGGCAGAGAACACCACCAAAAACCAATCTTCAAACACCAAAAAAAGTTAACGTCTTATGCATCGCGCCCTTGCTTCCAACTGTTTATAACAAGTGACGGTATTTTTGCCATTTTTATTTTTGGAATGGTTTATTAGACTTTTGTTGGGTGTATAAAGACAACCCCTTTCATGAATACAAAAGCCCAAATCGTTGTCTTGCTTTATTTATATGCTAGCTCTCAATTTACTTACCGTGTTTCGATAAATATTTTTAAAATTAATTTTAGTCTCTAAATGTGTAATCTGGTTACAATCCCTAAAACAACAAAAATTTTGATTTAGTGCTAAATATCTGAAAAGTGCGAAAATTATATCATGTGTTAAGTTTGTAGAACCATTGACATTAAATTGTAATGTTTAAGGATTAATTTAATATTAAGTTGTATTTTATAAAAACCAACTTGTCGACAAGTTGTATGACTAAGTAATTGTCGTATTTTTTAGTTTTTACACATTCAAACACAACCAAAAAATTTCATGCTTTTAAGGACTAAATTTAGGGGTGTCCAAGGTGCGATTTCGGCTTATAATTAGTCCGAACCAAACAAGAAATTTAAGCTCAGTATGGTTTGATTTGGTTTAGATTATTTATGAAATCCAAACTAAACCAAATCAATTTATTGCAATTTGGTTCGGTTTGTTTTTTGCAGTTTAAAAATTCTGTCAATGAGTATTAAAAATGCTTTAAAAGTTTGTTATAATTAGACAAAGCTTAAATAACTAGTTTAACAATTAATGGTATAAATGGTCAACTTAAACTTTTAACTTGAATAAAAATCATTCAACTTAAATGATAAATAATTAAACTTAAAAGTAAAAATAATACCGTAATACTTGCTTTCAAGTTCTAACAACTAAACTTAAAAATAATACTAAATGTTGTCGCCGCAAAGGTAGATAGGGATGCAAGGAGAGTGATTTTAAGCTTTTAGTTTAGAGTTCCACAAGAGAGAAAAAAGTGAAAGATTGGGTGCTAAGCATTTTAGTCTTAGATTTAGACTGAATGTAAGTGTTTTCATTTCACATAAGTTCAAAGCTACATTATCGTATACATATATAACTAACATGAGTCATATATTAAACTAATGAGTATGGTTCGGTTCAATTTAGTTTTCGTGTGCAAAATCAAAATTGATGAAAAAGGTGAAGGATAATATTGTTAAATTAGAGAGATGAAGGATAATATGCAGATTTCAAGTGGGCTTGAATGATTATAGACCCATTTCTTATTATTTCAAGTGGCCAAGATACTATCCTTTAGGTTGCTCTAAACAGATTTTCAATTGGGCTTGAATGATTATAATAGCATCTTACAATAGGTTGTGTGTATAAGAAAGTGACCAAGATACTATCCTCTAGGTTGAAAAAGGTGTTGTCTTCTATCATTGATCACCGACAATTTGCTTTTATTGAAGGAAGGCACTTGTTGCATAGCATTTTTATTGCAAATGAGGTGGTTGATGAGGCAAAAAGGAACAACAGAAGCTGCCTTGTTTTCAAAGTTGATTACGAAAAGGCATACGACTCAATTAGTTGGGAATTTCTGTCATACATGATGAAGGGGATGAGGTTCTGCTCTAGGTGGATTAAGTGGATTGAATGTTGTTTAAATTCTGCATCTATTTCTATACTGGTTAATGGGAGCCCTTCAGTTGAGTTCACACCACAACGAGGTCTCAGACAAGGAGACCCCCTTGCTCCATTCTTATTCAACATTGTCGTTGAGGGTCTCACTGGAATGATGAGGGAAGCACAACAAAAGAATTTGTATGACGGCTATAAGGTGGGGAAGAAAAATGTTGATATCAACATCTTACAATATGCTAATGATACCATTTTCTTTGGTCAGCATCGGTGAAAAATGTTAGAGCCATTAAGGTGATGTTGAGGAGCTTTGAACTGGTATTGGGGTTGAAAATAAATTTTGTTAAGAGTAGATTTAGGGTGTTTGGTATGAATGAACTGTGGATCAGCAATGTTTCCTCTTACTTAAATTGTAGAGTGTTGTCACTACCTTTTTCTTATTTGGGTGTTCCTATTGGGGCGAATCCAAGATGTTTTGAGACATGGGATTCTTTAGTCAAGAAATGTGAGCGAAAACTAGCTAAGTGGAAAGATAAATACCTTTCATTTGGGGGAAGGGTGACCTTGATAAAGTCAGTCCTAAACGCGTTCCCCATTTTCTTACTTTCTTTTTTCAGGGCTCTGAAGAAGGTGATTAATAGATTAGTGAGAATTCAAAGAAGATTTTTGCGGGGAGGAAGCACTGATCAAAAAAAATATTGCATGAGTTAGATGGGATTTAGTTTGCCAACCAAAAGAGTGTGGGGGCTTGGGTATTAAGGACTTAACCAAGTTTAATCATGCCCTACTTGGGAAATGGGTCTGGAACATGTTCCACCAGCAGGATGATTTGTGGGCACAAGTTCTTGAATCAAAATATGGAGGATGGAGGAACCTGGAAGTGGCTAAAAGGTCTGATAGAGAATCCATCTAGTGGAGGGATGTCAGCTTAGCATGTAATGTGAATGAGGAGGGGAACTAGTTTAAAAGAGGGATAAGATGGAATGTGGGTTGTGGTTCTAGGGCGCTGTTTTGGGAGGATGATTGGAAGAATGAGGGGATGACTTTGAAGGAGAAGTACCCAAGATTGTATCGAATTTCTTATCAACAACAACACTATATTCAACAAATGGGTACACAAACACAATCAGGGTGGGAATGGCAGCTTCGGTGGCAAAGATATTTTATAGAAGGGGAGGTAGAATCAACTGTTAAATTTCTAGAAGATATATAGGACTCGGTGTCACACATACAACAACAAGATACTTGGAGGTGGGAGACTGATTTGAGTGGAAGATATGCAGTAGGGAGTGCTTACAGATTCATCAATATGGATGTGACAATTGTGAATCAAGAGGATGTGTTCAATGACCTTTGGAAAATAAAAATACCCAGGAAAGTAGCATGCTTCGCTTGGAGATTGATTAAGGACAAATTGCCCACCAAGGTGAACTTAAGTAGAAGAAATTTGAAACTCAATGATACCTTTTGTCCTTTCTGTAGGAACAATGATGAGAATGCGGCTCACTTATTCTTCAGCTACAATAGAATTAGGCAGCTTTGGTGGGAATCATTATCGTGAATAAATATAGCAAGTGTTTCTTTCGTAACTCCGAAAGAACACTTCAGTCAACACTCCTTCTACTGCTACAATGGGATCAGTTCGATGAGATGACAGATTTGATGGATCGCTTTGACTTGGACTATTTGGTGCCATAGAAACAGAATCATTTTTCGAAATGAGAGCTTCAATTGTCATAAACTTATGGATGATGCGCTTTTTATTTGTTGGTCGTGACTCAAATTTGGAGAAAGGACTTGACTTTCCATTTTTGGTCTACTAATTTGGGGGAGGCTTTTGTAATCAAGGAGGGGCCTACCATATAGTTGGTCTTTTCTTCCTAATTGGGGGGGGGGGGGGGGGGGGGGGGGGGGGGGGGTCAGACTTTTGACATCTTAATTCATGCTCTATCCGTGTATTAGGTTGTCATAGGTCTGCACTTCGTCGCTTAGTTTGTATTTGTACCGGTACTTCTTGTACTATGTTTTCTTATATCTATATATATTATCTTTGCTGATAAAAAATAAAATCCTTTATCTCTCTAATAATTAATGAACATTGAATCAACCGAAAAGATAAATCCAGAAAACATAAAGATGGAAAAAAATATAAAAATCAAGGCTTATAAAACCCCCAAGTTTCAGATCATCCAACGGTGAATAAAAGTATTTTTACAAAAAATATACATCTCTCTAAATGTGGGGCTGATGTAATGAAAGACTAAGAGTAGTAATGTTGGTCACAGCCGTACTTAGAAATATGTATGTACATGTGAAAGTAGAGCATGGCAACTCGTTCGTTCAAATTAAACCTGTGACAAAAAATAAGGAACCAAATTCCAAAAGCTCATGTTCTTTTGGGGGTTGTCCTTGTCCATGTCAAACCCTCTTGCTTTTGTTCAGTCCAGACTTTTTGGACTTCGAAGATGGGGTCGAGTTTGAGGTCTCCTTGAAGGCTGAGGGGCATAACTCACTTATGCTGCATTCTCCACAACGAGGTCTTAGAGGTGTACAAATTGTTTGTCCAAATCCTACCTGTTCATATTCAGGCCACAAAAGATGGTGTTACTTTTTTTACCGTAAGAATCAAATACAGGGATTTACAATAACTCACTAACTTTGTTCAACCAACTGAACTAGACCCCGTTGATAAAGATGTTACTTAATTACATTGTTGAAACAAATAAGATGCCAAAATATTGGACAGGTAAAAAAAACAAATGAAATTTTCTTGTCTTTGGTTGGTACATGAGTCCCACACATAGCTGTAAAATATTCAAATAAGTATCTTAAAACTAATTTGCCATATAAAACTGACTAATGAAGCAAAACATAGCAAATTATAACAAGAAAATATAATTTTACAATAAAGAGAAACATGAAATAAGATAATTAAAGTGATGAAGATTGAAGAGAGATAAAAGAAAAAAAAATATTGTAAAGTGTTCTATTGCATGAATAGCATATCTCAATTATAACAGCAAATTGTTCAACTATTACTTTGATAAAGAGTTGGACATACCAATAGAGGATTTATTGGAACCCATTCTTCCTTTGGAAGCCACCGTTGCAATGCCTCCCTCGTCTCTTCGGGTGTCGAAGTTTTCTAGCACAAATTAAATAGGATTGGCAACTTTCAATTATGACCTTTAGAAACAGAGTGACAAAACAAAAGAAACTAAATAGTAAATCCTAGCCACTTGAAAGAGCTGATTTGTTATCCCTAACTATGAATGAGTTCAGACATGCTATAAATATGTGACAGATTCTTTCTGTTCTTTTGGTTACTAGTTATAAATGTAATAAATTTCTGATCTTATAATTTAACATTTATCAACGAAAGAATATGCCTTCATAGAGTATACCAATATGTGTGTGTGTGTGTGCAATAATTTGCATAACTTTGTTCCCTAAAAGAAGGAAATCTAATGAAGTTCATTACAACCGCACCAGCACCAAAATGTGATAACAAATAAGTAAGGTAATAATGCTCCATACATAAAATCTGAAGCGGCAAAACTTAAAGGAACCTGTTTTGTGCCCAGTCTTGAGACCCACCCAAGGCGGTTGCAAATGCGGTGGACATGAGTATCTACACATATCCCTTGAACATTGTTCCATCCAACATTCATAACCTAATTGCACCAACAAAATTAACTTCAGAAAACTAATGAAACATATTGCTTTAATTAGAAAAGCAATTACACATACCAAATGAGCCATCTTAGGACCGATGCCAGGAAGTAACAGTAGTTGATCAATTGAGTTAGGTATGTCTCCATCATACTTCATGAGACAGATATTTGCAATTTTTTTCAAGTTAGTGGCTTTTCTGGTATAAAACCCAACCTGGAACAACTCTCAAAGGTACAAACACAAGTTCAATTAATACAACACAAAATAAAACAAGACCTTAAAAAGAAATTGGCAAGATAACATGCAAGCTAAGACATACTGGAAGGTTCATAAGTATCTTCCTTAACTTGCCACAAAAATTCAAATTATTTGAATCACAGGAGAGGAAATAACTTTAAAAGAAACAAGGAACATACAGGGTAAATCATCTTTTTGATGGTTTCTTCATCAGCATTATTGATTGCATCAGCAGTAAGCAGGTCATTTTGAAGAAGACGTTGGATTGCTCCTATTCTTAAAAACACACTTGTAACTAGAACAGTAATAGAAGCATGACAAACATTTTCAAGCAACTACCAAGTATGAATTATATACATCAAGACAGATGCTAAACAAAATCTTGGGGGGAAAGTATAATGTGGCCAAATTATTTGTTTAAATTAGCAATTAATTTGCAATATATTCATTTCCAGAATTCAGTTATCTATATCAAGAAATACAGAGAGTATCCATTTTTGCTTTCCCCTCCTCCCTTAATTACTTACTTCTACTATTTTTTCTTGTCATGTCATGTTTTATAAGAAAACATATGCTTGACATTCCAATTTCCTGCATTTTTTTTTTAGTAATACTTTGCTTTCTCTTAGGCAGTTGGTAACACCCTTCTAGTCTTCTACCATCACAAGAAATGCTCTAATAATGTTCATTTAAATTACTTCAAATGTGGAGAAGCTTTGTTGGCAAACAACTTACAAATTCATTTTCAACAACCAAAGATGTTGGTAACAATGTTTTTGTCACACTGGCAAGCCTACCAATCTTCCCAGCTTTCTAAGAACTTAAAAACACAACCGTATTAAACTTATTACCCAAATCCATGACAACCTCAATTCAGACCAAAACAAGCCACAATAACTCATATCATTTTCTAGACATTAATAATCTCATATGTCAACCAATATTTTCAGTTTCTCTTCATTAGCCATCTCAATAAGTTGACATAAGAAACTTCTGCTACTGAGATATATTTCCATATAGCAAGTTATTGCTGCTAATCCCCATACTTCCATAAGGCAAAAGTGTGCTAGATAGTCGATAAACAACAGAACATTATTATCCTAGAAAGCATCTCTATGTACAAAAGCCAAAAAATTTATCTACAACTTATTTATACTATAAAGTTCAGAAGGCATATATACTCACCATGAGTAACAGGATCCTTTGTTTGGCTTGATAAAAGAGAAGATACCAGTACAGCAAATCTTCTTTCCTAATTATACACATAAGAATTTAGATAAGGGTAAACTTATTCACATCATGATTCATAAAAAATATAGAAGTTAAAAGAATTACAATGTCCCTGTAATCACAACAGCTATAAAGAATAGTACAGAAAAAAAAATTATCTAACAAAAAGACTGACACATAGAAGATTGACTAGTTTGGCCATCATCATCATCTACTAATTGAATGACTAATGGCTATACTGATTGATGAATGACTATTGGTTTGTCAAATCATCAGCATTAACCGTATTGTCTTTTTCTGCCCCAAAAGTTGTGCGGCAAGCCATAATCTATTCAAATGCATATTTAGTAATCGCTTAAACTTACCAAGAAAGAAACCAATAAAAAAACGCTTATCTTTTCCCCATAGATCAAATTAACAGCAGTAGAATACTGAGTCAGACCTTAGGAGGTAGTGTTTCACCAGCTTTCTCACATCCCATAGTATCTACTGGTGCATCTGCAT
Source organism: Glycine tomentella (assembly GCA_007407185.1). Lineage (NCBI taxonomy): Eukaryota > Viridiplantae > Streptophyta > Magnoliopsida > Fabales > Fabaceae > Glycine > Glycine tomentella. Next base: position 1,402,764 of record PYAF01001934.1, read on the forward strand.
AACACCTCATTTTGCGAATCCCCTCAAGCACCTTTTCCCATTGGGCAGGTGACTCACCTATATCATATATTAGTTTCAAAATTTTGTCAAAGATGATTTTTGGAATACTAAGGGTTAAGCCATCGGGAAGTGCACTTTAGAAATTCTATTAAAAAATTAACAAAAAGAACTAAAGAGTGCAAGTAACAAATGGTTTCTTTCTAAAACTGTTTTCTCAATATAAAGAGAAGGAGGGCAGAATTTAGATTATTTTCCTTTATAAGAAAACACCTAAAAAATGTGCTTTTTGCAACTATATACCATATCACTTCTAGTTCTTACCACTAGATCTTGTTGAAGCAACTTCACTTGCCACTGGAATCGCATCTGATCCCATTTCAGATTTCCCTGGAAAAGAAAGCTACTTATATGAGAACTCAATGTTTCAATCAGAAATAGATGAATAAGAGAATGTTGGGTTTGCAGTTTGCACAATGAGTAACTAGGTAAGCATGTCTCAAACACATCCATGCATACTTCTAGTTCTAACCCTGGTTGGGTAAGATCGAATAATAACAACTACTAGCAATCACCTTCTCCATGAGGAGCACACCAATATTTGTTAACTAATTCCAAGGTAACACAAAGCAGCTAACAAAAAAAGCACCAGCATCATTAATATTTATACCAATCCAAACCCATTCTCATGTTCCTATTCCTATTTTGTTTTTGGTAATCCCCTTCTTTTTTCAGCTCTCTATATATAAACCATAAACAGATTAATTTATTCTCAAATCACTATAGTAATCTATGAAACAATTCATTACACTCCTAAGTAGGAACCATTGCAGCAGCTGTGAATTTAAATATGCTTAGCAGATAAAAGATTACGTCATAAATAAACGGTTCAAGTTGCCATCAGTGAAAATAGGGAATATCATTCAACATTGCAAACTTTAGGGTAAAAAAATGAAGCACTTACCACACTGAGTCAATTCCTTTGCTCCGTAATACGCAAATTCTTCAATTTCTGGTAGGCCAAACTTGTGTGTAACCGGAACCTGATATAACTCATTGCAAGTCACTGTTAAAAAAAATTACATTTCAAA
>PYAF01001934.1:1408869-1521876 GCA_007407185.1 Glycine tomentella
TTTAAATATTAATTAAAATAAAAGAAAAAACACAAAATCTAGAAAAAATTCTCAAATCCTAATGAATGTACATGAATCATTTTGTCTAATTTGATTTAATACATATTTGGATTAAAATTAAAATTACTTATTTATATTTTAGGTTTTAGTTTGATCTTTTAAGTTTTAAAAAATTCAGTTTAACCTCTCATAATATATTTATTTGTCAGTTTTTAGTACTGTCAATATCAATTTTAACTTCCCTCATGTGTCACCAAATTAGCCAAAATAGTATAAAAAGCTGACCGAAAAGACCAATTTATTGCAATGAAAAAACTTTAAGAAAACAAAATAAAACTTTTTAAACATAAAGTTAAAGTTAAACTTAAATATAAGTATCAAATTATAATTTAACTCATAATTTACTATTACAACAACTGGGAAATTAGAAAGGATCACTTAGACTGTGTTTGTTTTTACCCATGGAAATAACTTGATGATAGAAATGAATGTTGTTGATTTGGTAGAATGATAAAAATCAGAAATAAGATTAAAAATGATGACCTCACTTATACTATTTCTTTCTGTACATAAAGTATTTGTACTATTATTTTTATCTTTTTTTATTTCTCTTTAACTAAATAATTTTATTTTTCACCTATTTTTTTATTTACATTTATTCATTTCTCTCAACCAAGACAACATTAATTAGACTCTTTTTGTACACGTTAGTACTTTGGAGGGTGTTCTTATATAAACTCTGCCAAAGCTAACAAAATGCAAAATGGTATCATGAAAATTTTGCGCTGTGTGCCATGTATGAACCTACACTGTGTTAACCATAAACACTCTTTCTCCAACTTGTGAGTTCTCCTTTGCTCTGCAATTTCTTTCTGCATTTCGATTCTCCAAAAGAATTTGTATTGTTTTTTTTAAGCCGATCAAATTGTTTTATTGCCGTTTTTTCTTTTGTTATTTGATTTATATTGGTGGCGGAAAAGCTTGAATTTGAGTGTTGAACATAACATGCATTCGGTTTCGTATAGGTTGTTGTTCATTGCCATTTCGTTCAAAGAATAATACACTGTAGCGTTTGAACTCGAAAATTGTGTGGTGAAGCCTTATTTTTCCGTCACTCTTTTGAGGAAATTTTACTATGAAGAGTGTTGAAACGTTTCTGAAATTCATTGTTGGTAAAAAGTTTGGGTTTTGGTGATCATGCATCATGCATGTTCAATCAAAGAGTGTTTCTTTGTTGTTTGATGATTTTGTTCCATTTGCTCTGGCTGTTCTGTTTGTTGTTTTTTTACATTTAAAAAAATTGGCATTGGGTCTGACTAATCTGAATTGAGCTGTTGGAGTGACTTAAAAGGAGAAAATCTGTCCCAAGTTTTGTTTTCATCCACAAAATTCAAACTTGAGACCTTGTTGAAGGGGAATCAAGTTTCTTATACATTGGTTTCACCCAAAAAAGAAGTTCCTTTACATTAGAACCAACAATTAGTCTGTTTTTTTTTTTGTTTTTTGTTTTTTGTTTTAAGAAATGTTTGCCTAGAAAAAAAATTCTTTCCTGATAAGGCAAATTTTATTCTGATGCATTTTTGTCCTTTTCTTTTGTTTATCATTTCTTTTTCTTAAAAAAAAAAAATCTTTTGAGAAATATTCATAGTTTGGAGGTCAATTGTTTATCAATAGACATGATTTATGGTGAAAAGCTATGGTGTCATTTGTTTCTTGTAGCTGATTTACCTAGTGAGAAAATGCTTGTTGTTTTAAGAAATGTTGGTAGTTTGTGTTTCCCTCCGTGCAAACACAAAGGGACTCATGCACTTGTTTCACAAGAATGTTCTGTCATAATAGTAATCATTATTTTTTATTTGTTCTCCTATGCTGTGGTTTCAAACAGCACAAGGTGACTGGCCTTGAAAATCATTGTATAGAACATGGCTCCATCAGATGTTTGTCCAACCGAGGATGCAGTTCAGGCATTCATAGAACACTTGGTTGACCCATTGCTGCCAACAAAAGCAACTGTCCAGGGTAATCCCACACCATCTCAACAGAAGTTGGTTGCAAAACAGGTGTCTTCTTTTTCTGTGTCTTTTATGCTTGTACAACAATCCGACAATTAACCTATGTGATTTATTTGGACACTATTATAGGTTATGCTGTTTTTTATTTATGGTTTATTTTATTACATTTTTGGAGTATCATTGGATATGTTGGTTTTAATAATTATACAACAAGATTGTTTTCATTTTTATGGTTTCCTTATTGTACAGATCTATTTACATTACTTCTATGTTTTGCCTGCATGGAGTGTAGAAAGCTTAGATATAGTTTCCCCTAGTGAAATGAAATCAATTAGTTATGCATAACATACATGAGAGAAAAGTGGGAGTAGTAGAAATGAGAATGTTAAGATGAATGGGTGGTCATAAAAGAAAGGATAGAATACGTAATGACTATATATGGGAAAATATTGGTGTAGCAGCTATTGAGGAAAAACAACAATCCGATAGTTAACCTAAGTGATTTATTTGGACATTATTTTAGGTTACGCTGTTTTTCTTTATGGTTTATTTTATTACATTTTTGGAGTATCATTGGAGATGTTTGTTTTAATAATTATACAACAAGATTGCTTTCACTTTTATGGTTTCCTTATTGTACAGATCTATTTACATTACTTCTACGTTTTGCCTGCATGGAGTGTAGGAAGCATAGATAATATTTTCCCCTAGTGAAATGAAATCAATTAGTTATGCATAACATACATGAGAGAAAAGTGGGAGTAGCAAAAATGAGAATGTTAAGTTAGATGCATGGTCATTCAAGAAAGGACAGAATATGGAATGACTATATATGAGAAAATATTGGTGTGGCAGCATTGAGGAGGAAAATATCACAGAAAATCGGTTAAGGTGGTTTGGATACATACAAAGAAGGCCACAAGAGGCGCCACGTAGAAAAGTAGATTGGATAATTTTTAATTCTGTGAAAAGGAGAAGAGAGAGACCAAAAAGGACGTTGGAGGATATCGTTAAGGGAGATCTCATGCTAAATAATATTCCTAAAACTTTGGTTTTTAACTGTGCCAGATGATGTTTGTGATCCATGTAGCTGACCTCACCTAGTGAGATAAGGCTTTTTGTTGTTGTCGTCGTTGCTGCTGCTGTAGTTACGCATAACCTTCTCAACTCTTTAAAAACCTCGCAATCTATGCCTAATGAGATTTGACCTGAAGAGGGCGAGCCCTGACACACCGGTAAAGTTGTGTCTTGGTGACTTGTCGGTCATGGGTTCGAATCTGAAAATAGCCTCTTTGCATATGCAAGGGTAAGGCTGCATACAATATTCCTCCCCCTTACCTGTACATAGCGTGGAGCCTCCGGACAATGGGGTATGTAGTTTAATTTAGTTTTTTTTAGCCGAGTAACACAGTTCCTAATGTTAACCATCACTTTAATAACTACAATGCTATTTCATTTCACCTTAGAGGGCTCCAGTGTAGCCTCCTGGTGCATTTATGTTTGTCCCCATCCATCTCATTAAAAATGGAAAGAACAGGTTCATATTGCATTATTGTTTACGAACTACTAGTATCACAAATATGTGATTATATGTTAGGAGTGCATGAGGATATCTCTGGTTACTGATTTTTCTGTTTGCGTTTTTTGGTTTTAGGTGCGTTCAGCTGTCTTACTGTACAACTACTACCATAGGAAACAGCATCCTGAGCTAGCATATCTGCCATTTAATGAATTTTGCAAGTTGGCTGTGGTTTTGAGGCCACCTTTATTAGCATATATGCAATTCATGCAAAATTTAAATGAAGAAGAGCTCACTGATGTAGAGAAGAAGCTATCATTGACAGAAAAAATGATAATGGAAGCATGTGATGTATGTAAATGTTTGGATGCATCAAAGGATGTTCCTAATATAGAGGGATGGCCCATTACAAAAGTTTCTATCCTTTTAATTGACAGTAAGAAGGAGAACTGCTTTTTGCTGTTTAGTTCCATTACCAGTGGGGTATGGTCTGTGATTGAAAAAGGTCTGGACACCTCCAGTCAAAGTTCTCTGGTTGAAAAAAGTCTGAATACCTCCAATCAAAGTTCTCTGGTTGAAAAAAGTCTGAACACCTCCAGTCGAAGTTCTGAAGTTACATCAGGAACAATACAGTACAAAAAGAGGAGAGCCATTAAAAAGGCTGCCAAAAAGGAACTAAAAGTTTATGAAGATGTATTTCTGCAAGTTGGGTATTCTGCTATAAAGGAAGCCACTGGTAATTATCCTTATTGTTGAATTGAATTTAGGAAGGGGGGGGGGGGGCACATAGAAGAGAATATTTTGAGATAATTCAGAGAATGTGAATGCCCTATTGCCCTGTTCTTCAGTAAAAGTTTAGTATATAGGTTATGCAAGGCATATAATATGCATAGGACTTGAAATAAGTGAACAACTGAATATTATTTCTCTTGTCATTTCTGTAACTAACTAAGTAATTCTAACCTAGTAATTGCAGGGAAAAAAAATGCTGATTTGCTATCCTAATTATAGAAATAAAGGAAATTAATTTCAGGAAATAATTCTGAAATGAATTTGTATAAAAATAGAAATAAGGAAATAAATATTTCATGTTACAGCACTTTCTCTACGCCTCAAACTAAAGGTTAGCCTTATCCACATTTTGACTAGGATGCAATACTACATGTATCATGCTGTATACCTAGGGTTGATCTCTATCTACTAGAGGTTATTATTGTGTTCAGATTTTGTTTTACCCTTTTTCTCTTGTGATTTTTTTTGTACTAAAATTATCATTGCATCATATACTTACACCTGATAGTTAATGTTTTAATTTTAGTTTTTTCATATGCTTCTGATACATAAATAGCTGAATATGATTCTTGTACTGTGGTACAGGTATCAATAACACTGATATTATGCTTTTGGAAAGTGGTACTGTCTATTCTGAGAGCAAAGAGAAGGCAGCTTCTCGCTTTTATATAATGCAGTGCTACCGGACAACCAATGAAGAAGTTATTCAACTTCCTCTCCAAGATCTAATTAAAAGGTTCGTTTTAATTGCTATTGTTTTGCAGTTGTCTGATGACTCAGGTCCCGAGGGTTCTGATGACAGGGAAAAGGGCTTTTTCCTATCAGGCAATCAGGGGGAGTCATCTATTTTTTTACCTGCTGCAAAGTAAAATATACTTGTGGTCATACTACAGTACTGCACATTAATGTCACTACTGAATCAAGTTATGAACTAGTTTATAAATCTTTGAGAATCAAATGCTATATTAACCTTCCATTTTGATATTTTAAAAAAACATAATTTTTCATAGATGTTTTTGGGTAGATACGATGAAGTAAAGCTGAATCTGCATATATTTTTGGATAACATTTGTGTCTTCTTTTTGCATAGCTTGCAGGGTCCTTTGGTCAGTAAGAGCTTTAGAAGTTGGATTACCACTCCAGTAATTGATTACTTCCATGTCCTTCCATACTCTGAAATAATCTCAAAGTGGATTTCTAGGTTGGCATGGTTCTCCTTTGTAAAAATCTTTATTTAGATCAACTTAGCAGTATTTTGAATCCATATTCCATAACCAATGCTATTTCACTTTATGCTTCATGACTTCATCAAGTATGCTTGACTTGAGGCCATAAGTTTTGCGACCTATGAGAATAAGTAAAAAGTACAACTAATGTCTTGCCTTCTGAATTTTATTTCAGTGATGATGATTATGCCTAAACCACAAGCACATCTATGATTACTGCTTTCAGTGACACCTTTTGAATGAGTCTGCTTTGATACTTTTACAATATCAAATACATATTGTGGGTTTACTACCAACCTGAATCATTCAAAAAGCCTTTTGATTAGCATTCTCAAGCCTTGATATCATAGAATTTAAAGAGATTCTTTAGTGTTAACATTCAGTTTTACTCATAATTATCATCTTCCACAAGTAATCAAGTAAGGTTAATGTATGATTTCCAAATATTGATGAACCTTGTTGCTCATGGAGTCAGCACTTGCATAGTTGCATGGTTGGATGATTTACATAAATATGTTCCAAGCTCATCCATGCATTGGCTGTCTCAAATCCTTAACACAATGTTCCTCCATTTATCATTCATTTCCATTTTTTTTTTGGTCACCATTTCCATGAGCTTCCCTTTTTATGTAATATATTCTATCTTGGCAGAGAAGCATTCTCAATTAGTTTGCAAGATTCAAGGGTAACAGAGAAAAATGTAAAGGTGGACACCTCTGAAGCAACAGACTTCCATGTAAATAAGGACACATTTACTGCTCTTGATAGTAAGCCAAACAGTGATAATGTTGTTTCCCAGAAGCAGAAAGAGAACAGTGGAAGTTGTACACCTGCATTATCTTATTATGTCAATGAGCCCATGGAAATGGATGTGAATGAAAATTCAATTTTCAAATCTCAAAATAAAGAAAAATGCCAGGATATTATTGGCACTACTGTACAAGTTGGTGTAGATCAAGATAAAAACAATCCATCTCTGATGTATAATTCTAATGGCTCTGCAAATGCTGTTAAGGTTTGAAACCTGTCAACTTTTCTAATTATTCAGATGACTGTTTTCCTTAGATGGTGTTCAGATGTGTTTACTTTTATTATCTTTTCTAATAATTGTGTTTGGATGTGTTTGTTATTTGGGGGAATTGGGCGGGGAGCATTTAAACAGCTAAAATTATGACCTTTTAATTGGCTAGACTTTTTTGCTTATTAGAAAACAGCTCAATTCTGTTGTTTATTATCTCTCATCTAGCTGAATGTCATTGGTTTGACAGGCTTTAAAGGTTGATTCGACAAGGATGCTCATTGCTGAAGGTGGAGTCAACAATCTTGCTTCTTTGCACAAGAATTATGCCAATAGGCCCAATACCTCATCTGAAAAAGGCAAACTTGTTAGCTTTACTCCGACTGCAAATCATTCTAATTCAGATCTAGAGAAGCTCCAAATTCTTTCAGATTCGAAAAAGATATTATCTCAAACTGCCCTAGCTGCTTTGATACGAAAGAGGAATGAATTGGTAAAACTTTTCATTGCTTTCTTCTAATTACAAGAATGATTATACTTTATATCCATTCTCAGTAGCTATGCATGAGCACACTGAGAAGATACACTCGTTATCCTAGAAGAACATATATACTGATATACAAGTTCCCTCAAGACATATATACGTTTATGTTTTAGTAACTTGGCTGAATCCACACTATCAGGGAAATAAGTTGCTTATTTCCATCATTTTTGGTTTACCTACTGCAAACTTTTACTTTAAAAAAGAGAGTAGCACCATTCACATAGTACACAATGTACATGCTCCCATGTATTGTGTACCAATTGTTGGTAACTTGGTATTGTCATTATAATCAATTGTATATGGAATGTTAAAATATTATTGTGCCTCTTTCACCCATCAACTACTCCCATAGCCATTCCTAATTTTAAGGATTGCCCTGGTACTATGTTTTGAATTTCCATATTTGTATTTATCTTAGACTTGGTTTCTCCATTCAGGCCCTTCAGCAGCGCAAAATAGAGGATGAGATTGCTGTTTGTGATAAAAAAATTCAGAGAATGCTAACTGGTATGTTTTCCTTTCAGTGTTGTTTGTTTTGCTTAGCTGGTGCACTATTCTATCAGTATGACTCCACCCCCCCTCCCCACCCCCCTCCCTTTCCCCCCATTTATAGTGTTTCTCAGGATTTATCCTCTCCTTACTGTTTTATTGTTGTTGTTATTATTGTTATTATTTTGCTATCAAGCAAGTCTGATGCTGGTTTAGGCAGTGATTGTTGGATTCTTGTAGGCATCTTTCTCTGCTTCTAGTTAAGACCAATTGTATTATTTCAGTGTCATCAGCAAGGTATCAGGTTCTTTAAATTCAACAATTTTCTTTTTTCCTCCCTTTTTCTAGGGCATTACATGGTGTTGGGATCTCATGAATTCAACTAGCATTAAAAAAATTCATGGGTATATGGATGGTGTTAGGTCTCATCAACTAAAAAATTTCCTCTGTATGGTGTCAAGATCTCATGAAATATATTGTCTACATAATGTGAATTCAACAAGCATGTTATGTCCAACAAGAAGTTAATTAATCAAAACAGTGTTTATCCCTTATCCTTGAATTTGAAACTCATTAAGCTTATTCATGTTTGGTTATCTGACTAGTGAATATCACTCCAACTTAATTTCTCTACAAACTCAAGTTGCTGTGAGGATCTTAGATTTTCTATGTGAACAATTGTGTTAATTTGTACCTAATATATACTATCTTTGCAAATCGGAATCCTACAGTGTACAATCCTGATGATTTTTTAATACTAGAATTAGTTAGAGCCTGAGAAAATAATTGACTTGTGTGAACTGTGAACCAGACACCTTTTGTGTCTTTTGGATTTAATGTACCAGATTCCTTGCTGATGCTGTGAACAACCACTGATACCTTGTTCATACCTTGTATGATGCAGTATCTGGTTCATTAAATTGAACTGTGAACCATATATTAGAATTAAAGATGAACTGTGAAGTGTGAACAACCACTGATTTTATTTGTGTATTTTGGACAAACATAGATGGGGAAGACGACTTCAAATTGAAGATTGAATCAATTATAGAAGGCTGTAATGATACGTGGGTAAGAAATCAAGAAAGGACGTGTGAACAACAGAGCTTACCTCTTAAGAGGAAAAAATTGTCAGAGGCTGTCTTTTTGACACAAAGTTCATGCCAGGCAAGCCATATTCTATTTACTTACTAGTTTTTACATTTGAATTTTTTATTACTACAGGAAACCTAAAAATATGTTTTGTTGGGTTATTTGTCCTATTCAATAGGTCTATGATTTGTGTTTCTAATCGTGGTGCATTAATATAATCACCAAGTAATTTCAGGGATTTGAGTAAAAGAGGAGCAAATGTTTTGCCACTTATATGATGCTTTATTATTCTATTTATAAGTATGCACACAGGATGAAATGGTTGTTGCTAATTTTTTGTAGCATTATTTCTAACAGACACATACTAAAACTAGAATGAAGTGATTTAAGAAGTATTTCTGTTGGGTATGTAAATTGGATTTGATTTGAATCGAACAATCCCCCTCAGTGAGCATCATTTATACGATGCTTGGCTTCATCTTTACAATTGTAACTTTTACTGCTCACCAAAAGCTTAGTAATCCATGCAAAGTCTTCAAATATATACCCAAATATGGGTAAAGATTCTTCCAAAAGTGCAACATAAGGTTAACTTTTTTCATTTTGTGCTGTGTACATCTTTGTGAAGCGCCTCAGTTTAACTTATTACTTACCAACCTCTGTTCTGTGATATTTTATCTTCTCTTGTATGACATTTTTCAATAGTATATATTTAGGGACTGATTTAATTAGCACAACGATCCAACCATCCCCTTTATCTTCATTGAAAACAAGTATTTAGAACCTTGTTAATCTTGCAGGAACTAGACAATACATGTCACGAAAACAATTGGGTCCTACCAACTTATCATTTATCCCATGCAGGTGGTAAGTAAGACTATCGAATTTAGCCAAAATACATGAGCAGCATAAATTCTCTTCATGAATCAAGTTATGCGCTATTAAATTTAATTAGGTATAATTAGGATTTAATCATTGCACTTTTTGTTGACCTTATTAATGGCCAGCAGTTATTCATGCGTCTATGTTGAGGAAATATTATGCAGCATGATCTGACAAATCAAATCTAACAAGTGTTTCCTTTTGAAGGTGGATTCAAAGCCAATGTAATTGTTAAAGGAGTGGACTTTCAATGTTCATTTGAGGGTAGCGTGGGTTCCAATCCTTCTGAAGCGAGAGAATCAGCTGCAGCTCAGATGTTGACTAATTTAAAGGAAAAATTAGTCCAGTGATGTTGGGAGCTTAGAAATGACATGCTTCCCTTGTGATTCTTGGTTTTCTCCTCTATAATAACAATATAAAGAAAACTGTAATAATTCATATGTTTATTTTGGTATGGACGCATTGATGGAATTAATGACATTTCTTCTATCTCAGTTTAGTCTTGTTTGGAAGCCCGACCCGATGTGCATGAAATTAATCATGTCAAATGCTAAAATGACTCGTGTCAGATGTTAAAATGACGCAAAAGCTATAAGCAACAGCTTCCATCGAGACGTCACATTTGTGACACATGACCAAACATGTGTGGTTCAATTTTTCCCTCACCGTTTTCTTTCTACATGTTTGCTAAGTTTTTTTTTTTTTTTTTTTGGAAGTAAGGTATTTCCATGGTCGAAAGTTTTGAGACTAACTCTTCAGATATAGAGATCACTCAAATGAATTTTGCTAAGTTAGAGTGTGTATGTCTTGATTTTCTTTTAGATTGTTAATACTATGGAATTTTTTTTTTTTTACTTTAAACTTAAAAAGTGATTTTTTTTAAAATGATTATTTTAAGAAAGGTATGAGTTGTTTCCTAAAAAAAAGTAGAAAATTACTTTTAAAAAAAGTTTAGATAAATACATAAAAAAGGCATAAAATAGCGTCTTTTTTATCCAAGTTAAGGGGTTCAATTAGAAAGATAATCCCAAAATAGCCTAGGAAAACATATCAGTTTAGACTAGGGAGTAAAAAGGAACAATAGTCATAAAACCTAGGACGAACAATAGTCCTTATTATTACGAATCGAAACCAAGTAAGCAATAGTCCTTATTATTGAAACATAGCAGGAAAGGTCATTCTAGCCAAGAAGATGGAAGCAAGAAGAGGATGCTTAGGGAAGCATGAAAATATTAAATCAGAATAACGTTCTGAATAGAGACAAGGTTAACAATGATAGTACTTTTTATTATTATTATTATTCAAAGAGAGAAGTCAAACTCCAAGGCAAAAAAATTTAAATATTATTTTTTTTAAAAAAAAATTACGAATTTATTGTAGTTTTAAAAATATTTACGCATCTATAACAACAAGTCGTGCCTCTCACAGGTGTCACTGATTCCGTCACTACCACTTTTTGTGACCACAATTTCTGTTGCAAGTAGTGATAGCGACTGAAATAGACATCGAAATTAGCAATTAAATTTTAGCGACCAATATTTTTTTCCAAAAAAAAAAGGATTCGTGCCACGTAGTAATTTTTTTGTTGACTACCCTACCCCCATTTGGTAAATAAAGAAAAAAATGCCCCCATTGGAGACATTGTAAAACTTTAGAGCAAAAAATGAAATTAAGCCTAAATATAAAACAAATCAAAAGATATATTTATGTATTTGTTTTTTTTGTAGACATAAATATATTTTTGGTTTTCAATTAATTTTAAATTCTTATTATCTAAAAACCAAAAATATATTTATGTCTACAAAAGAAATAAATACATAAATATATCTTTTGATTTGTTTTATATTTAGGCTTAATTTCATTTTTCGCTCTAAAGTTTTACAATGTCTCCAACGGGGACATTTTTTTTCTTTATTTACCAAATGGAGACAGAGTAGTCAACAAAAAAAATTAACACGTGACGCAGATCCTTTTTTTTTTTTTAAAACATTGGTCGCTAAAATTTAATTGTTAATTTTGGCCTCTATTCCAGTCGCTAACACTGTGCGACAAAAAATTGTGGTCGCAAAAAGTGATAGCGACGGAATCAGTCATGCCTGAGTGAAGTGTGACTCATTGCTATGCGTAAATACTTTTAAAACCGCAATAAATTCGTAATTTTTAAAAAAAAAATTATTTTTTTTTGCCCAAACTCCAATACTAGAAATTTAGGATAACTTACATATATTATTTAATTAATTGAGTTAGTTCCTTTGATAGTAATGACAGTGTTACTTCATTAAGAAGTTAAAAAAAAATTAACAGAAGAATAAAAATTAAGTTACATGACTAAGTTGAGTAAAAAAGTGTGTAAAAAATTAAACTAAGATTTAAATGAATATAAATAACAAACAGCAGATGTTATTTGACAAAAAAAAATATCATGTAGCCACTGTTATTTTTTGGATCAACACTTGGCTTCTTGTATTTTTGGTACATTTCGTTTGTTTATTTGGATCATCAAACATTTTTCTAGGGAATATCATGAAAAGAATGTGATGCAAGATCAACATATATATATATATATATATATATATATATATATATACTTGCGAGGAACGATTATAAATCTTGTAAGTGAACAAAGGACGTTGCTATGGGATAATATCATATATTCATATAAAAAATTACTGCTTTAATATATAGTGAATTGTCAAATAAATACTAAATTCGTAATGAATACGAGAAAAAAAATTATTACAATTTTTTTAAGAGGACGGCTAAATAATCTTGCTAAAAATTCAATTAAAATATTGTAAAAGATTATCCTTCTCACGTGGAGCTTATATAAAAAAATATTAAATGTAATAAAAATAAAAAATATTTTAATAAAAATTGAACTCATGATCTTTTATTTATAGACAAAATAATAAATTACTAAAACATTTGATATATTTCATTACTTTAGAAGACCTTTTATTAATAAGAATAGTTTACATAATTTTATATTTATTTTACCATTTTTAATTTAATTTCATAAATTAATATGTAAATTATTCATATAATGTTTTAAATTGATTTTAATATACAAATTATTTTTAGTCTAATTATTTACATAAAATTATTCATAGACAAAATAATAAAAATAAAACATTTATTTCATTTAGTTAAGTATATTAATTTTTTATGTATCATTAGTCAAATTATGAATTTTTCAAATTATAAAGTAAAAAATATTTAATATATATCTTTTTTATTTTATGTAAATAATTAGAGTAAAAATAATTTATATATTAAAATCAATTTTAAAAATATAAATAATTTACATGTTAATTTATAAAATTTAATTAAAAATTGGTAAAATTAAAATAAAAACATGAAAATTATTTAAAATAAAAATGTATAAACACTTGTTCATTTCAGCGTGAAGCTGTTGTCAAAGACCAGCGCAAATCTGGACCACCGAGGCGGCAACGGGGATGAAAATTCAGAAGGAGATTTATATTTAGGGTTAATAAACAGATCTTATTAATTTACAATTTTAAAGTAAATAGTTGACAGGAAGCAGACATTGTTCAGTGCGTGGGAAAGGAAGAGCAGAGGGAGGAGGTCAACTCGTTTCATATATCAAGGTTAAAAAGGTCAATTCATTGATTCACATAGAAAAATAATTTTTAAAACCAAAAGTTACAAAAACATGGTTGAATATCAGAACCCCAACCGAAATACCTGATACAGCCATTTTGACTGCTACAAAAAAAGTGCACACCACACGGATTCTGAGCAAACCAGCTCTCTAATCAAACTAAGCCAGCTCTTATCGTGATTCTGATACCTCGAGAAAGACGAATATGACCCTTGCAATCTTCTCTGATGAAAGCTGATTGGAAAAGCCCCCACCACCCCCCGAGACAACAATCTTTAATCTAAATTTTAACCGATAAAAATCTCTTGAAATTTTTTCTTGGTTATCACTTTTGGTTAATATTGTCAAATAACAGCGTTAATTAATAACAATAACAATGATGTTAGTGTTAAACTGTCAATGGCCAATTAACTTGTTAGGTCATCAAAATAATGTGTAATTTTCTTATAAATTATTTTTAATCTCGTATCAAGAAAATTGACATTATGAAGACTTAAAACTTGAACAAAAATCCAAACACTTCAACACTTGTTAAACTTAAAGGCATCCATCATGAGGGTTAAATTGCAATTAAGTCTTCGAAATTAATAACTTTCCATTACTAACTTTTAGAAAATGCGTTATATGGTAGTGAACATATTTTTTTTATAGTAGTTGCTATTTGTTGATAGCAATAAAAAAAAATGTTCTAAATCTCTGAACGACCATTGACGTTTAAGCATGCTGCTGGCATCTAATCCTAATATCCTATAATTACGATAATTCAGAATAGAGACAGAATAAATGGTTACACACTACTATACTATACATCGCTTTGGACAATTGTGACTCTCGGGAAGGGAGATGAAAGGGAACTCTTGTACTCAATCAAATGACATTATAATTAAAAAAAAATCCCGAATTTACAGTAAAAATCTTTCCTTTTTCTAAATCATTGGGGGAGAAGGAAAAACCCAGTAATTAGAAATTTGCATCATCCTCTACAAAATTCAACAAAAACTTCAAAACCGAAGACTTAAGATCCCCATTCACTCCTTTATTTTTGGTTTCAAACACGCCCTTCATAACTCTCGTGTAAAGCCTTTCAAGTTGTGGAATGCTGTAATTTTCACTACGCTTCACAAAAAGCTGCTTGACAGACTCTACTTCTCCTGAAAATTCACCATCTAGCATTGTGACATCATCAGGACTGTTGCCATCAGCAAGGTTATTTGTACAAGTTCCATGCAAATCTCCCTCAATTGACACATCTTCCAGCCTTTCAGAATTTGTGTCATTTGCCTGATGCTCCTGGGAAGACTTTGGGGGTACCGAATCTTGTTGTGACTTGTCTTCTGCTATGAAACGCAAATTTTGAATAAACTTTAAATCAGTATTTGAACCATCAGGAAAAAAAGTGAACAGGAAATTAATCATTAATTGGAAATCAAGCAACACCAGTATCATTGTTTTTTTAAGCTTTTCCAAGTATATAAAAGTTAAGTACATGACAAGGCGTAAGGACTTTGAAGTAGTATAGAAAATCTACAATTTTTAAAGATGGCTACCTACTCACAACTATCGCGCCTTACCCATTCTTATGAATTACGACCAAAATAACAGCTCAGGTTACAAAATACATACACTTCCATGTTCCGTTATTGCTTGTCTTAATTTGGATAACTTGAAAGTATTCAAACTTCAATGAATCATGGTAGCAAAACAGCAACAACAGTAGGTATGACTATGGATGACATTTAAGGAAACCATTTTACACGGAAAGAATTCATGCTGCAAAGGCATTCAATTCATACCTGCATGCACTTCAGCGATCCTCTTAGTTCGCTTCAATACTTCATAACTCTGATCCATATTAACCTCTGGTTGGACATGACGAAGTCGAGCACTCATTCTAGTACTCTGACCCAGCAGCACAACAGGTGTAGCAGGGAATGTAGAATCCCCTAATTCATCAGACAACTGAACCGGGCCACCTTGGCTAGCAATCTTGTCACAATATGCAACCAATGCTGGATCCATCTGTGAGAGCATCCCATGCACCTGAAAAAAGTAAGAAAAAAGAGTAAGACAAAGAAAAGCATTTGCTAGACAACAGACAACATCAAAAACTACAATGTATAACTTAAGGCGAAAGAAAGTCCATGTACCGCATCACGAAGCTCACAAGCTCTACTAACAATCCTAGCACCATTGTAGTCCTCTCCATTGTAAGCCTGAGTTGCAGAAAGAAGGATCAAACATAGGACATGCTTTGAATATTAGAAGTATTTTATGAAGCATTTTCAATATATATATTGCCCAACCAAAAAAAGAACACTTAAGGCACAAGATACATGCCTTTGCATTGGAAACAATGAGATTGATGTCCTGCAGGAATGCAGCACTTGTAATATAGTCACCATTATCAACATGATGCAGGATGGTAGCCATGTCCATTGGGTTCTGTATAATTGAACGATAATTTGGTGCATCTTCGTCTGTCACTGGATAATGGAAGGCATTAAATCGTTTGTCATACAGAATCCTGTAATAGGGACAAAAAATATATTTTCAGAGAGAGAGGAGGATGCATACAGTTAATCAAAGGCGTCAATGAGTCAAATGAAGGAAACAACTGTACATAAAGCATAGGTTGACATACCGGTTGCAAACATCTCTAAGGCACATTCGCAATCTACGAAGTGCATGTTGCTCTGCTTCCACCTTTGCTTTTAGCTCAGATACTTTTGGACCACTAGCCAATTTTGGTGCCTTGGGAAGTTCTGGAAGACATCCTGTGTCCTGAGATTTCTTGTTGATTCCCTCCAACAATATTGACATAGCAGCTTCTATCAAAAGATTGAAAAACAAAGTCCTATCTTTGGCACATGGCATATTCACTTCATAACTGTTCCAAAGGGAAATGGAGGGTGAACACAGAAACAAAGACATGAAGAATTTTCAGATTCAAAGAGGAATATATAGATTATTAGAAACGTTCAGCCTTAGCATTTGAACAAACCTACAGTTATTCAAATACTTGTGGAAATAAATAACCAACTATAAAAGCTTTGGTAAAGAAACAGGGCACTGAATAATGATGGGAAGCATTAAAATTTGCAATGCTGGTATTTTTACCCCTCTTAATAGTACTAATGCATGAAAAGTAATGTGATGGATATCTCTGGCCTATGTTTCCTTTGTAAAAACAGGAATTTTGCAAAAGAAAATTTTTCAGAAAACACTAGCTCTACATCAGCAAACTAAGAAATTTTTTTATTCTATAAAAAATGGAAGTCTTGTTGAATTCCATTATTAATTTCCACCCTACAAAACCACCCTTTATAACAATATAATAACATCCGTAGTATTGGTATAAAGAAAAAAGAAACTTTCTTTGCCTTGGAACTAAAAAAAAAGATTTGCAGTAAATTATATCAAGCGTACACTGAGTGATGAGGGAAAATGGAAGTAGGCACTTCCTCAACTTCAGAAAGTGCAACTGAGGATGTACCAAGCAGTAAGATAGGCAAGTCAGATGGTAATTCTTCTAGCAAAGTCAGGAGAACAGCCCTGAGCTGTTCATGAGCCTGCAAGATAGTTAAACTAATCAAACACAGGTCACATCAAACACAGAAATTCAATATTAGGAAACCTGTCAGAGTGAGAAGCAAATTTTGGGCATGCGGATTAGTTCATTTAGCATATATATTTACAGATAACCTAGATATACTCACAGTCTCCCACCAAACATCAAATTGTGGTAAATAGAGAATTGATGGTGTTGTTCTTCTAGATTCACCAAATATATGTACCAATGCCTCCTCTGGTGTCTTTGCACTAGGATCTGACAGAAGAGATGGAAGTCCTAATGAATGTACGGGAAATTTTTCCAGCTCATGTAAAACCGCAGGGCCAAGATGATCCTGTTAAACTAGAGCAGTAAGTATATTCAGTCTTCAGTTGCTGTAATGAAAAACTTTTCAATAATATTAGAAGGTTCCAAGATAATTACCAGCCCTGTACCTTCACCACCACAAAGCAGAAGCCTAGGCCGATACACAAGTGGAATTGCAGACCCGTAGGAGAGCATCGAAAGTTTGGTCAACTCTGATGTAATTGAAGCAGGAGGGAAAATATCAGATATACTACCCATGGCTTTCTCTAAATGTCTCTGAAGACACGGTTGAACTACTAGAGACAAAGGCCTAGAGTACACAATAGCTCCCCTATGAGCAGCTGGAGTAATGGTAGACATGGCTTCAATAAAATGAGTCTTTTCTACCTTGACAGAATCAACATCAATGACAAATTTGTCATCACTAGTATAAACCTGTGGATATTTTTGACGGAATGCACGGATGGCAGCTTCAGTACAAAGAGCCTTCAGGTCAGCACCACAGTAACCTACACAACTAGCTGCAAGTTCCTTTTTCAGCTCATTTGGAGGATGATGCTTCCACTTACGAGTGTGAATGTCTAATATCTCAGCACGTGCTTCACAACCAGGCAAGGGAAAGTTAAACTCACGGTCAAATCTACCAGGGCGCCGTAAGGCTCCATCAATAGCATCAATTCTGTTAGTAGCTCCAATTAAAACAACTTGCCCACGAGAGTCAAGGCCATCCATCAAAGCAAGCAAAGTAGACACAATGGAATTGTGAATTTGTTCTTGCTTGCTAGACCTCACAGGTGCAAGTCCATCTATTTCATCAAAAAAGATAATAGAAGGTTGATTCCTTTGTGCTTCCTCAAAGAGTAGTTTCAATTGTCTTTCAGCCTCACCAACCCACTTGCTTAACACATCTGCTCCTTTGCGCATATAAAAGCTAACCTTCTGGCCAGCTTTAGAAGCAGCACAAGCCAAAGCTCTTGCAATTAATGTTTTCCCTGTGCCAGGTGGCCCACATAACAATACCCCCCTAGGTGGAGTTATGTGGTAACTTGCAAAAAAATCTGGATACAATAATGGAAAGAAAACCATTTCCTTAAGAGCATCAATGTATTCAGAGAGCCCACCTATATCATCAAAACTAACACTATCATCAACCTGTAAGGGTTGGATATCTGCCCCTCCCTTAGAGCTTGGTCCAGCAGTTTGAATCCCCGAAGTTAGAGTAGCCACAGCATCACCCTGATGACCCCAACCTGATGCAGCAAGATTTAATCCAAAAGCTGTTGTTCCATGCATGTCTAAGCCCCCAAATAGCCAAGGCGGACCAGATCTGTTGCCACCTCGCCCCCATGGAATAGCTTGGCCTTGGTCCAGCTCATCCACAAGAAGGGAGTCATCAGAATCTTCAGGCCTCGCTAAACGATGACGCTTATGAACTCGTGATCCACCTTTCCTAACATCCCTGTTGACCTTAGTTCCCATACCTTGATGTAACACTCTTCTTGGAGATCTTGGCCGGGCCTTCCCTTCCTCCATAGAGAACCTGCGGACATCTGAACGATTCCGAAGATCATAGCGCCTTCTTCCATCCTGCTCTTCTTCACCCTCTTCATCATCACCATCTTCATCACCTTCGTCCTCACCTTCATCTTCCCCCTCAGCATCCCCCTCAATCTCATTTTGGCCATCATCTGCATCATTTTCCTCAACATCATTTCCATTTTCTGTTTCATCCTCATCAACCTTGTCCTCTGAAAGGTCTTGCTCATCATCTGATTCTAAAATTAATCGTTCTATTGCAGCACCCTTTGAACGGCGAGGACGTAGACCTTCACGTCGAGGTGTTTGTTTAGTCTCCGCTGCTCTTTTGCGTTTATTAGACATCAAACCATCCCGTCTGACACTATTTCTCATCCGGTTTCTCAATGATGGATATGTAGGTGGTCTCTGAAACATGGCCACATACCTTCAGCCCAAATTATAGCAAATTCAAGTTTATCACACAAAATTTTATGTTGAATGGAGTATAAAACCTCACCATTAAGTCTTCGTCTTCAGCTCCAGAGCTGTCTGTAAAATCTTCAAGATTTACATTAAGCCTTCTCTTCCTTGTTGAACGTCGAAGGTTGGCAGAGCCAGACTGTGAGAAACACAGATAACACAACCCAAGGATTTAAATATATCCATATAATACTGACAAATTACATTTATCATCTGATCAAACTCAGCAAATGACATGATCCTTAGCAATAAGTGAAATAAATGCACACAAGTACAAGATAGGGAAAATAATTAAATCCATCACTACCTACTAACAAATTATGCCAACTAATAAAAAAATCCGTTGCATCTGTCAAAGATGTCAAAAGAGGCCAAAACAAAGAAACAAGGAGAATAGCTACTGTGTACAATCATATCCAGTGAAGCAGAGGCCAGAGACTAATTTTAGTTATGGGATTTGAACAATCAAACTTGATCGCTAAAGTAATGCATTTTGTTTAAGTTATCAGTGAAGGCGACGGAGGAATGGAAGAACCAAGTGTCAACTATTATGCCTAGAATATTAGCCTAGACAATAAATAACTTAGTGTTTGGATGTTATCTCCATTTGTTAGTATGGCACATGTTATGTTTGAGTAATTCTATAATTTCTATGTCTTAGGATGGACAGTTCATGCGATTATTTCTGTAAGCAAGCATATAAACTAGTTTGCAGTAAAAATAATACTATTATGCAGGAATTTTAAGAAAGGTTATTGCCAGGTTCACTCCAACAGGCCCAAATTTTGCTTGAAATAGACCACAAAGGAGTAAGAAGTCAGAACCTGATGAATTACAACCAGACCTGTTCAAGGTCCTATAACTAGATCTAAGGGACCAGACCATATTAATGATTTTAAAGAAAGTCAGCCAACATCAATAACTTCACAATTAGGTTATCATGAAATGATATGCAGGAAATCATAATATCCAAGACACATTTAAGAGATAAACCTTTTGCAAAACTATAGTATACAAATAATATGTTGTCAATAAATACTATTAATACTGTATTGTCAATAAACACAGAAACACTATCATATAGCAGAGTATTTACAACTAATTAATAGTATTTATAGGCGACTCTTCAAGCTGCCACAATTGCCTTTTTATAGTTTTATGTTTTCACTATTTCCTATACAAACATTTGAAAAAAGTAATATGGAAAGCGTTTTCTCAATTGTCAAACCAAACGACCTTAATAATTACATACATATATTCTTGACCCTTAAAAAAATCAGATATATTCATAACTTCATATTTCCATATACTGACCCAGGGAGAGAGGGGGTGGATTTCATTGGCATCCATGTCACATCTGACAATCTGAGTGATTTATAACAGAGTCTATGCATTTTAAACAATAAAATAGATGGCCATCCTCATTAAGAATTTTGCTTCTAGAACTTTTTTGATACACAGATACTTACATTAGTATTAGAATCTTTTGATTTTCGATTCCCTGGACGCAACATCTTAGCAATCTGTGAAGCTGCCGTCCTTGTCTTGATCTTGCTTTTCCTGGCGTGCCTAAGATTTTGGTTGTAATACAAATATGGCCGGCCATAAACGTTTGGCCTTGTGTTGATCCTATCACTTGAGCGTACCTGTCTGGAATCAGGGCCATCTTGGCCTGACTGTTTTGGATACATGAAGCAATGCTAAATTTTGCAATTAAAAAAAAATCACATGATCAGCAGATCTCAGTCAGCAACACCTGCAGAAATCAGCAGAATCTACAGCACTTAAAACTTTCCCAAGACACAGGAGTACACAAAAATAACACAAGGTTAACCAAAAACACCAAGCCAAGGGCATCACTTATCTCACACCAAGGTCGTCCTTAAATACATGAGGAATACCAAAAAATAAAGTTGCTTTTGAACATTTTCTTCTTGATAAAAAGCACATTGATTATGTCATAAGCATGAAACAAACAATTAAAGTACTTCACCACAGGTTCACAAAACTTTTAAAACTTATACTAGCTAAAGAAACAACAACAATAACACCAAAAGCCTTTTCCCACTTGCATGGGTAAAATTTGGAATGCTAGTCCAAGAATCACAACAAAAGCAGTGCTCTACGGAACTTTGAGAAGCCAAATATATGTCCAAGACAATTTAGGTGCAAAAACTACATAAACATGAAATAAAAAAGCTTAATTTTTTTTTTACATTAATACAGAATGTTGTCTATCATAAGGAGACAGACAGAGAAGCTGCAACGAAAACCAGAAACACAATCCTCAAATTGAGATGCAACATTCACCATAAATACAAGTGTCATTTTCCAACATGCAATCTTCAAACTAACCACCAAACAAACACCGCATTCATCATTCAAACGACAAAATAACATAAAAAAATATATTTAATAAAGGGAAAAAACAACGTTTTTCGCAGAAGGAAGAGTGAAGCCAACAACAAGAAACAAGATAACCCAAAATCCATGGGAAAAAAACAGTAATCAGTGAAGTTGAGAGTGATGCGAGTGTTGTGAGGAATGGAAACAGAAAAGGACGCGAAAAAGAGGGGGAAATCGACAGCGAACCTGATCGCGAGGAATGAATGCACGAGGACGAGGTTAGGGTTTGGGCGAAGGAACGATGAAACGCATCACTTTGAGTTTCTTTGAGAGTCCAAAACCAAAAACCCTTTTCCGTTGTTGTTCTCTCCCTTCTTCTCTTCTCCCCATTCACACTTAGCTCCAAAGCAAAACGCCAAATATTTCTCTGCCGTGCAACCCGGATCCGTACAAAACGGATCTGATCCGATTCTCTGTGACCCGCCCAATAAGCATTTACTGAACCATTCCGGAGCCCAACAATAAACCCCAAAAATTTTATGGCGGGAACCAAAATGTTGCTATCTATTTTTCCTTTTCAGCCGAATAACTACTTTCAGATCAAGATTTGGATGGTTAAAATATTTCTTTTTCCTTTAAATAAAATATTTGTGTTTCAAAACCGGAACGGTAATTATAAAGATATCGATTTTATAATTAATTAGCGGAAACACATTGTAGTACATTGTAATAATTTTTTCTATTATACAATTTTTCTTTTTATGCAGGCATGGTGTCATACTCTAATGTATAAAGAATTGTGATTATTATATACATAAGACAAAAAAAATGTTTGTAATATTATGTTGTGCAGAAGTGTAAACATAAAAGTTAAAGAAAAGATATTATTTATCTACAACAATTATCTTAAAAGTAGAGATACACAATTTTATTTTAATATCTCAAAAATACAAAAAAATAATTTATTTTTTTAAAATATAGGTAGTAAAAAAAGTATCTTAAACAATTTACAAAATTTAGTGTTGATTCCTCAATTTAAATTTATGTTCATGTTTTTAATATCTCAAAAATACAAAAACAATACTTTATTTTTAAAAAAATAGGTAGTACAAAAAGTATCTTAAACAATTTACAAAATTTAGTGTTGATTTCTCAATTTAAAGTTATGTTCATGCCAAGAATTTTCTTCCATATTCTTTTTTTTTTTTCTTCTGATTTTAGTCTATATTATACCTCCTGCACATGTACCATTTCCTTTTTCCGTTCTATATAAAAACAATTATGTAAACCATATGTTAATTATTTTAAGTGGTTTGCTTCAAATAAAACATATATTTATCTTTTAACAGTTCGTGCGTTGCGCTATTTTACATTTAATCATTTTTAGTCTGGAAAAGATATTTATCAACTCAAGACAGCATTACTATTGTAAATGTAATATTGTGATTAGTGAAGCAGAGTATTATATGGGTGGGAGTTTCATCTACACGTTACATGTATAGAGTGAACAATTTTCACTTGAGGTTAGTTGGAAATTGCCAACCTGTTATATCCTTTCATATTTTTATTTAGTTCTCTTATTTGTCATTATCTTATCTTGACTATCAAACAAGTATTAAGTGGATTTAATATATATATATATATATATATATATATGGAAAACACACAAATAGGAAACGGGGTTTTGTCAACCACCAAACACTTGTCTCTAGAAAATAGAATGGTGATTATTATCATGCCCCACGAATTTAGTAGCACTGAAAAATTTGACAACAAAGAAAAAGAATACCACAAATTATAGCAAGGATGCTGTAAATATTAAGAACCTTATTATTTAAAATGAAGGGCCTATGGCCAATCTAGAGGATCTTGTCTAGCTTCATAAGACCCATGATCTTATTATCAAGTCAATCATCTATCGAATTACTTTAAGACATTTCTAAAATTATTTATTTTACTAAGGTAAATGCTAGCTAAATAATTGGTTACAAAGTAGCTAGCTAACCCCAGTGCCTTTGGTAGCACATCTAAGATAGCAATGGATGGAGCAAAATGAGTTTTGAGAATTCTAAGAAAAGGTCATGTAAAGATAAGTTTAACGATATGTCAAGTAGAAGTGCTTTTATAAATGTAGTTGAACATATCGGTAAAATTGAACCTTATTCCTACATGATCTGATCAAACTCGCCCTAACCAATTACAGTCTAATAATCAGGCATAATTTGACAAATACAAAAAGAAGCAAGTCTCCAACATGCTGAAGTAACAACTAATCTTGCCTTCTGGACTCGATCTTTTAAATGCTTCCAATGTACCAAAACACCTTAATAGTTTTTCAATTAAAGATCTAGAAGTTCACAGAAGCCAAGAAGGTAAAGCTGAATTTTGTCACTAAATAAAAATTTCTATCATGGATGACAGATGAGACTTAGACAGCAACTTTGAGTTCAGATGCAGAAGCATCTGCTGCATACAGAGGGTGGAGAACATGACCTTCCTTAGGCTCAATATGCACCCACTTGCGACCAGTCAACTTGTTCCGTTCAAACTTCACCCACCCCTCTTTCAATGCAAACAGAGAATGATCTTTTCCAAGTCCAACATAGTTTCCTGGATGAAAACGAGTGCCACGCTGTCGAACAATGATATTTCCAGGTATTACCCTCTGCATAGTAAGAGAAGTGTTACATCATGAGTAAATGGACCATGTCCAGAACATCCGGGTTCAGTCCTGTCTTCCTCTAACTGCATTGAATAAAATTAATACTCATACTAGTAAAGAATAAAACAAATACCTCCCCACCAAATTTCTTCACTCCAAGGTTTTTGGGTTTTGAATCCCGTCCATTCTTTGTGGAACCAGCAGTCTTTTTGGAAGCCCAACGCCTGAACGCCAAACTCAAAACTTCTCCAGAAAAATCTAAAAATAAAATAGTGGGGGTCAAAAAACCATTAGTCTAGATTACTTTTGAAATACATTATACAATAGCAAATATAGGATCATGAAGTCATACCACTGGTGCTTCTATAAACAGGAACATTCGTCACGAGTTCCTTGATATTCAATCTTCTGCACAATGATGCTACAAAATTCATGCTGTTTGCTATGGATAAAAATAACCTGAAATACACATAAAAACATTGGAAAATTTCAAATACTGTGAAATAAATCAATTATGGCTGGTTTGCTTGAGGTAACAACTACCAGAATGAATCAGTTGTAGAAAGATCAGAAATAAGTTGGTCAAACAATTCCACTGTCCTGTGATCATTTCAAGGTATTTATATATTTAATATGCATACAAGGACTTATAACAAGTGTTGGAATTTGGGTTTAGGACCTAAGTCAACCCCACAAAACTATCTTGTAAGGTGAGGAATGCCCAAGCTTTATAAGTTGTATTTAAGGCATATCTCTAGTTGATGTGAGATTACACACCACCCTTTTGAGGCTCCAATTAAGGCAACCCCCAAAGAGTTAGGACAGAGAATAAGAATGATACAATATAAACAGTTCCATCCTTATTAATGTTAAGTACTGTAGATTTAGTGTTTAAGGTTGATGCATTCATCACGCAAAATAGAAATCAATCATTACAAGCACAGGAATACCTCCCTGTTGTCCTCATTCATAGTGATACATCTCTTCTTTAAGAATAAATAAATTCAGTAGAAATCTAATTTTCTAGTAACTAGCAACTAGAATATGTTAAATCATTGTTTCAAGTAAATCGGAATAGATGGCTGCTTTGATTAAATTATAGCAAATTAAACTGTCATTTAGTTAACCAACTCAATCTAAATTCAAAATAACATCAAAATAATACACAGTATAAAAAAGTAGTGAATGATGGAATGTGGCATGGGGTTGCCAATTTAAAAAAATTGCTAGCTTATACTCCCTCTAGTCCAAAATATAAGATAAAAAAAAATTATTTATACTAAGAAAGTTAGTTAACCACATTTAATTGCACAAATTTCAATTAAAAATTACTTTTCCCCCAATTTACCCTTCATTGGAACTTGGTATCAAAAATAAAAAAGAAGTCATTGAAACTAACACCTCAACTAAATGAAAGGTGTTTTAGAGATAGTAGCATTAAATAAGGTAAAGTTAGTTAAAATTTTCTTATATTTGAGACCAAGAAAATGTTTTTTTTTCTTATATTTGAGACTAGAGGAAACTATATATGGAAGCATTCAAGACATTAACTATGAAAAGCCCCCACACGACTGAAGTTAAATAGCCTCAATGACAAATTTTGGTGTCATAATTTTGTAAAGAAGCCCCTCAAGACATTCACTGTATGCAAGTCAAAAACAAATTTAGAAGCACATGAAATGGCTTAGAAAGTTGCCTATTAAGAATGGTCTCACTAGCCATCTTGCATAATCTCATAAATATTCGGAGATTAACAGAGATCAAAAGAAGACAGAGAAGCTACTACAGTTATTGGGTCTTGGTCATTTTGCGTCTAAGAACATTGCTCTGACTGGTAAATGGCTTTGCTATTCTCCTTTGGAATCTCGATTCCTCTGGCACCAGGTAATCTGTAGTAGATCCAAAAAGGAATAATGCCGAAGATGTCTTCCAAGCCTCTCATTCTAGTGCTTGGAAATTTATCTCTCAAGGTTCCTCTACCTTTAAGTCTTTGCCTTCCTTGAAGAAGGCTAATGGATCAAAGGGAGGACCTATGCATAGGAAATGCCCCTTTAATTGTGCCATTCTATGTCTTCATAACCTTTCTTCTCTAAATTCTCATCCTGAAATTGTGCAAGAATCCTTTTGGTTTTCATGGAATTTAAACTTATTTCAAAATTTAAATGACAGAAATTTTTGGAACTGGAGTCCTATTTGGGACTCCCTGACTCTATTATTTGTCTTCATGACTAGATAAAAGGATATGGTCCAATGATCCTTCTAGGGCATTTTCCTGTATATCTTTTTTCAATTCCTCACCCATTCTTTGAATTAGGAAAAGTATTCTTCACAAAACCTAGTGGAAATCCAAAACTCCCTTTAAGAACAAGCATTTTTTTTGGACTGAAATACTTAAAAGTTTAAAAGAATTGATAGTAATGCCATGTTGCAGTGTAGGATGCATAATACTCTTTACCGAATACGTGTGTAATGTGTTGAGCTTGCTCGTATTCTGTTCCTCACCTGTTCTAACGTTGTTCCTAAGGGCCTGACAGTGACTAGACTCAACAAGTCTTGTAAGTTTTTTAGAGCATTTGCTCACTGACCCAATTTCAGTACACATATACACTTCTCAGTTAAATTAGTGTTTTTGACAAATGCATCCAAAGAAGTATTTGAATTGATGCTTTTCTATCACTTTTATGGCTCCTCAATCTTCAGTACTACATACAATAGGAATAACATTCACCGTTAACACTTTTATGACATTATCATAGAATACATTCATCTCTCCAGATTTCCAATTATTCCAGCTAGGTTGCTATGGTCCTCCCAGTGAACTAATATCTTTCAAAGTGGCCTTCAGGTTATCAATTGAACCTTGAGTAAGACACCAATGTCCTGAATTATGTCAATTTTTAATTCCTTTAACATGGCATCTTATCTCAATCTCCTTTAGATTCTCCTAGTGCTCTGCATAGCGTTTACAAAACAACTTTGATATTTCCGAGTGATCCTATCATCCCACAATTTTAAGGATGTTCCTAAAAATTAGATATATAGACAAAACAATGCCCAAACATCTTGAGAGCAAAACTGGAGAAAAATAAGGAAATGTGAAAGGAAAGAGATAGACAGCATCACATGAAGTTTTCCACCTTAAACATTAAACAAATACTGAAACCTAAAGGTGCCAAAGTGCCTGCAACTGCTTAAAATTTCTCACTTGAGGGAACATACATATGAAAAGGAAAAACTGTTTATGAGATGGATTTAATTTTCATCTAATTTCTCTATCCACCAGAGATAAAAGGAAATCATCCTTCAGTCACATGAGTCAATCTTACTATTATCCGTCTACTTCAAATTTCAAAAGTTCAAGCACAAGAGAACTTCAAATATAAAAAATTAATTGCATCATCTCTTGGGCCCCAACTTCAGTCATATCAAATATCAAATTTTAGATCTTATCACTCTGAACAACTTCATAAATTTCTTGTTCATCTGAGTGATTTCAATTCCACATGTGCAATCAAATGTCAGTTTGTCAGCGTATCTTCGTTTTAAACTACTATAGCTTGCATCCAAGCAACCTAATAATTTGTGGAACTTAACTTAAAAGCTGTCAGAATAAAATTCTCCCAAAATAATTTGGCGGAACTGATTCCAACAGAGATATCTGAATGCCAAAACCCAAAGACAAATACTAATAGCCATTTCTAGATGTTCAATCATGAATGATACAACATTGAAAAAAATCTCAAATCTACAAGTAATTCAAGCTTAAATTAAATGCTGTCAGCAATAAAACTGCATAAAAAGATGATAATAACAAAAAAAGAAAAGACATAGTAATCAGTGAAGTTTAGAGTGATGCGAGTGTTGTGAGGAATGGAAACAGAAAAGGACGCGAAAAAGAGGGGGAAATCGAGGGCGAACCTGATCGCGGTAATGAATGCACGAGGACGAGGTTAGGGTTTGGGCGAAGGAACGATGAAACGCATCACTTTGAGTTTCTTTGAGAGTCCAAAACCAAAAACCCTTTTCCGTTGTTGTTCTCTCCCTTCTTCTCTTCTTCTCATTCACACTGATCTCCAAACCAAAACGCCAAATATTTCTCTACTGTTCAACCCGGAACCGTACAAATCGGATCTGATCCGTTTCCGTGTGACCCGCCCAGTAAGAGTGTAGTGGCCCATTCCGGAGCCCAACAAGAAATCGCAAATATTTTATGGCGGGAGGCAACAGCTTCCGACACCATAATAAAATCTAATACACCATATTTATACAGTTAATTTCCATTTATACCCTTAAGTTAAAAATTGATTATATAAAAAAAAATTAAAAATTTTTCTTCCCTCTTCTTCCCACTTCGTCCTCCTCCTTCTCTGCGCTGTCTCTGCCATACTTCCTACACCATTTTGCTGCACCATTTCGTTGTTCACTTCATTTGCTGCACCATTCCCTGTTTCCTGCACCACTATCCGAGCAACATTGGTTCAGTGAGCATTTCTGACAAGCACCGCAGGCTCCTTTGCTTTTAATCGGCGGCGAACCTTATTGCTCAGTGAGGCATTGTATTCCGACAAGCACTGCATTGGTCGTTCCTGCTTCTGGTGAGTGATTTATTGGTTGAAACTTGGGTATGGTGGTCTGTGGAGGCTGTTGCAGGCCAGCTATGGCGAAACGGAACCGGGAATCAGTGGAGAAGGCCCTTTACGGATTGTCTGATCCGGGAGCTGTGTACGAATTATCTAATCCGTAAGCATATTACGGATTCAGTAATCCGTAATATGCATACGGATTAGATAATCCGTACACAAATCCCGGATCAGACAATCCGTAAAGGGCCTCCAGATCAGACAATCCGTAAACAGCTACGGATCACATAAACTGTATGAAGCTGACGGATTGAGTAATCCGTAAGATTCATACGGATTATGTGATCCGTAGCCTGTTTACGGATTGGCCAATCCGTGGATGGTTTTTTTTTGAATTTTTTGTTGGATTTAGGTGAATTTTTTGTGTAACATGACTTGCAATGTTTGAGGGTTATTGTTGCTTTGGTTTTGGACATATTTGAATATAATTTTGCTTTTTCAGTAAGTTACGATATGGTCATGGTTGTGCAGTATGAGCTGGAATGCATATTTAAGTGTTATTGTTGGAATGGTTTGGTCAGGGTTGAAGTGAAGTATTAGATGTAGTGGTTA
The DNA here is from genome assembly GCA_007407185.1 of Glycine tomentella. Classification (NCBI taxonomy): domain Eukaryota; kingdom Viridiplantae; phylum Streptophyta; class Magnoliopsida; order Fabales; family Fabaceae; genus Glycine; species Glycine tomentella. The sequence goes on from PYAF01001934.1 coordinate 1,438,144, forward strand.
TGTAGTAGTGTTGGTTTTTCCACAAATGTAGTGATGAATGATATGTAATGGTTATGGATTGATGTTTGTTTGGTTTTGTGTGGTTTGAATTGAAGAATGACATGTAATGGTTATGGATTGGTGTTTGTTTGGTTCGTTTGGTGTGGTTTGAATTCATGAATTACATCTTGTGGTTGTGTACAACTGTTGGTTTGGTTTGGTTTCTAGTAATGAATGACATGTGATGGTTATGGATTGATGTTTGTCTGGTTTGGATTGGTTTGAACTGATGAATGACATGTGGTGGTTGTGTACCAATCTTGGTTTGGTTTGTAGTCATGAATGACATGTAATGGTTAATTATTGGTGTTTGTTTGGTTGGTTTGGTGTGGTTTTAACTGATGAATGACATCTGATGGTTGTGTACCACTCTTGCTTTGGTTTGGTTTCTAGTCATGAATGAGATGTCATGGTTAAGGATTGATGGCTGACATGTGTACAAATGATACGTAGAGATCATGGCTAGGACTAGAGGAATGCCTCGGAGAGTGGGTGGCGTTAGTCGAGATAGTGAAGATGATCCTGGGCAGAGGCGTAGGCCTACAGCATCCGTCCGTAGGCAAAGGTTACAGGAGGTTGCTGTTGAGGATCCTGTTCTTGAGGAGCCTCAGGTGGATACGGATATCCCTCCGACACAGGATGATCAGGCACAGGATGTTCATGCTGAGGCACAACATGTTGATGCTGAGGCACAGGATGTTGATCATCAGATTGATTCATTTCCAGGTGGACTAGAGGATTCTTCGTTGTTGACCTCTTATGCAGACCATATTGCGATTAGAGTCTGGGCCGGAGAGGTACATTTTTATAATTTTCATCGGTTATGCATATTCAATTACTGATAACATACATGAAAACTGATATATGCTTATTGCAGGAGCGTCCTGAGCTGAAGTTGGCTTCTCACGGACGGAAAGTGATTAAGTTTGGGAAGCCAGCTGCAGAGATCCAGGGCATAGTGGCTGCATCAGGGCTGGCTCCTCTTGTTTCTTGTTGTATGGACACTGGGGACAGGGGATTGCTATCTGCTTTTGTTGAGAGATGGCACCCTGAAACCAGTAGTTTCCACCTGCCTATGGGGGAGTTCACAGTTACATTGGATGACGTGGCTTCCATCTTGCATCTTCCAGTTATGGGAGCGTTGCAGTCGTTTGAGGCTATCGACGTAGGAGAGGCCATTAGCATGCTGGTTGATTTGCTACATGTCACAGTCGACGAAGCCATTGCTGAGACGACCCAATGCCATGGGGCATACGTTCGTCTAGCGTGGCTACGAGACTTGTATTATCAGAGGTGTGAAGCCAGGCAGTGGACGATAGCTGCGAGGGCTTATTTGCTTCATCTGGTAGGGTGCACGCTGTTTGCTAACAAGAGTGCCACACATATAGGTGTGGTATTCTTGGAAGCTTTCCGCGACATCGATGAGGCAGCCAGATACGCTTGGGGAGCTGGTGCTCTGGTGCACATGTATGAAAACTTGAACTACGCATGCCAGCACCATGGGAAGCATCTGGCAGGCTACATTACATTGTTACAGGTATAGGTGGTTATCAATGATGATGGATTAATTTATATTTTATTTATGTTATTGATTTTGTCTTAATTAATATTTTATTGTCGTATACAGTGCTGGATATATGAGCATTTCCCTATGTTATGGAATGTTGTTCCGAGTGATGACTATGACGAGGTTCAGCCACGTACGTGCCAGTGGACGATGGCGAAGGCGTTACCTCTGTCAACTTATCAATTGCGTATAGATAGGTTGACTTCTGCTGATGTTTGCTGGACTCCATATGAAGACCACCGTTTACACAGAGAGTTTGAGACCATATGTTTGTACTCTGGGGCCATCCGTTGGGGTACACATATTGTCAGGTATCATCCAGACCGGGTCCTGAGGCAGTTTGGATATGTACATCACATTCCAGAGGTACTTACATGCGACGCGCCTTCCTTAGCGGATGTGGATGACAGATGGATGCACTTCAGTGATTACATTGTGGTGACATGAGACTTGGTTAATCATTCCGCTCAACATGTTGCTGGCTATATGGAGTGGTTTTACCGTGTGTCACATCCAGTCATGAGTCCAGCACAGTATGAGGCTGCTCGTGCACGTTTTTGTTCTGAGGCCACTACTACACCACTACCTGTGCCTCCCCCAGTACCTGTGCCTCCCATTATGCATCAGCCTGGTGACGATGGTGCAGCAGACTTAAAGTCTACCATTTCTTCCACGGGGCATACCCATGCGCATGCAGCGGTAGTATATTAAACCTTGTAATGTATATGCAATAACCAACCCCGTATAACGATATACTAGCATTTAATTAATAATATGTCTGCTTATTTCAGGTTGCTTGCGAACGCATCGCTGAGGGGTTGCAACATAAGCTTGATTCTGAGATGGTCATAGAGGGCACTGATGCATACTCTATGGTGGAGCAACTGCTGCGTATTGCTCGGGGTGTGACAGGTGACGACTTAGTCTACACGCGCACTACACGACCTAGACAGAGACAGCGGAGGCGACTATGAGCTTGTTTATATGGATGCATATGATTTGTACTTTCCAGTTGGACATTTATATTCATGTTCTTTGCAGTTTAACATTTATGGATGCATATGATTTGTAACATTTGGATATTTGAACCTTTATGAATTGAAATGCAACTTTCATTAACCATAAATTGTCTAAGCATCTCTTAAGTCAACATATTTCGTACGTATTTTCATACATTTTGTATACATTTGCATACGCTCAATATAATAACTAGGCCACGATTGAGCTTCCATGGTACAATGAGTAGCCGACAACAAGGCCGTGCATGGCAACGGACAATTATCTTGCAAAAATACTTGCCCAAAAATCATATACTAAAATCATAGTATGCGATGAACTTGCATATCCCTCGGAGGTTGGCTATGTAGAGGGAAGAATGTCATACTTTGTTTAAGTGAAAGCGAGACTAGAATCACGTTATATCTTGATGCAATAACATGACCCATATCCGTGATATCCATCCATTTATCCATAGTTACCTGTGCAAATACAGTTAACGAAAAATAGTAAAGATCCCATGCATTTGGTAGTAAAGGCATACCAAACGGAGACTTTAGTTCTTTTACCTTTGACAATCCATCAACCAAAAGGGACCGCTTCAAGCTTTCAAATCTATGTATCCCGCCGAACAAGGCTATATAACCATCAGTCCACTCTGCAAGCTCTTTAAGCAAATGATTGCGTACCAAAGACTAGGATTCTTCACCATAACCTAATAAGGCAGCAATGACACGATAACCACAGTTACCATCCGCTTTAACATCGATGATATTCTTGATGAATTTCTGCATAAATGGATGAAATTGATCTAACATTGGAAGGATCCTGTTTTGCTGCATAACACAAGTTTCCGAAACGGATTGTCTTGGAGTAGGGCAACTATTCTGCACGGAATGTAACTCGTCTACATACTCGAAGTAAGACGGGTCCCTTATCGTTGACCTTTCATGCTTTGTCATTTTCTTCTTTGGGGCACCTTTTGTTTTAACCTTATCAGGAGGAGGACACATCGAAGTCGAATCAGGGTACGCGATTTCTTTAAGCTTAGTCTTTAGTGTCATTTTCCCACACAAATCAAGTTTTTCAAACCGTGTAGATATGACTTCCCACTCTTTAGTGATGGTGACTTCAGATTCATCCATACCTTCATCTGAAAAATTTAATCTCCGCCAAAAAACATGAACAGTGTTAATGGGAATGCTCCCAAGTACATATTTCGCTAGCTCACATGCACAAGGCAAACCATGCGTTGTCCTCATTACACACCCACAACGAGAAGGATTTTTTCCTGCATAATGTACTCGCTCATACTCAGTAGCAATCTGATTTAACGCATACCTGGACACCATGCTAACAAGTTTCTTGTATAAAGTCACTTTAAAAACATGTCCTACCACATGTGTGCTCTTCTCTAAAGATGCCTTGGTCTCAGTATGTTGCAAGTTGATCATATTATTCATGGCATCCCAAACAGAGCATAAGTCTCCAACACTATTCTGCAAAAGCCTTTTTAAGGTCCAATGAGCAGACTCAACCCTGTATTGGATGACAAACAATTAAATTATTTTGCAAGCCAATTAACATAAACAAATGGCAGATTGAACAATGTTAAATAACAACCTTACCTATTTGTTGTTGTATTCCCAAAATGCATAACTTTATTTGTCCATGCAGTCACAAATTTCTCTTTGTGGGAGTTAAGCCAAGTGTCCTTAACATAATCAACAAAAGTAGGCCACGGTGCACAAAATACTTCAAATTGCATAAGGGTATCATCATACTGCTTCTCACTAGCACAGTCAACTATACTTCCCCATGCTTCCATAATATAATCCCATGCATTATTCTGCCTAACATAAGTTTTACATTTGGCTTCACATTTTTGTCAGTGAAACCGACACAATAAGTTTGTGGCCTCTGGAAAAACAGTTTTCACAGCACTCATCAATGCTGGATCCCTATCTGTAACAATCACCTTCGGGAAAAATTCAAGCTTATAAAAAAGGCCTCTAAACCGTTCAAGAGCCCAGACAACATTATTTATACGTTCAGCCTCTAAATAGGCAAAGGCAGCTGAAAATGTCATGCCAGTTGGTGTTACACCAACAATGTCTAGTAAAGGAAGTCTGTACCTGTTTGTTTTATACGTACTGTCTATCAAGAACACCATATGATATGCATTGGTCAGTTGCACTGCACCTGGATGTGCCCAAAACAAGTCACGTACAACACTTTCATCCTTTAATCGATGCCAATGAATATACATGTCGCGTTCAAGAAGTTTCATTAGCTGTTGCATTTCAGTATTACCGCCTCTTGTACGCGTCCGGTATGCATATCGTGCATTGTAAATTTGTTTCAAGCTTGTTACATTACCTGCATTGTGCTCCTTCAATGTTAGGAGGATATTTTTCGATTTCACCATCGCTCTTGTCATATCAGCAACAATGGTCTTCTCCTCCTCAGTTATTCGACCAGCATATGAGTGTCCACAAAATGACTTCGCCAATACATGATTATAATTACCACATATCAGCTTCACCGTCCACCCTTCACCTCCCGTAATTGGTTTGGCCCGCAACTTAAAAGGACACTCGCATTTTTTACTACTTGTGATTGAAGGTGTGAAACCTTTTTTCCATGCTCTATATTTTCTACTTCTTTCACAACCAATCAACACAAATGATGTTCTTCCTATTTTTCCAGTTTTGGTGTCACTCCTCATGATTACCGCCACAAAACCATTCTCAAAAACAACGGTACGAGCCCACTTCAATACGGCATCACGCGATTCAAACACCTACAGCAAAGGATAATTGATATTTAATGTTTAAAATATAATCATTTAACAACTTTAACTACATTAAAATCCACATAATCACCTCATCTGTTTCGAATGCTGCAAAACAATCAACAAAACAATCGTTGTCGTCCAAGTCATCAGGCTCTACTCCAATGTCATCATTCATGTAAGCATCATCAGCCATTACACTCTCGTACATCCACTCTTCGTTGTCCATTCTAACAAAACAAAAAACAAATTAATATACCATGTAAAAACACATATACGCTAAATAATAACACAACAAAACCCTACATGCTTTGTCATTCTTTCACAGAACATTTTTAAAACACTTCTTATAATTAAAATGTCATTATTTACATTTAATTTAAATTTTTCCAAATTAAATTACCTTTTTTTCAAACATCTTTTAAATCGTACGGATTGCAGGATCCACACGGTCATGCACCATCCCTTAATACGGATTACCGGATCCGTACGGCACAAAAACCTTCACCACTCACCTGCAACTGCGGCACTTTCACTCCGGCGACATCCAGCCCAGCTTTTGCTTCCAAATGTTGAATGCACACCTCAAAATACCTTCTACATGCAAAAGAACCACCCCACAATCCGTTCCAACGTAGCTTCCGCAGCAAAGATGGTATTCCAACAAAGCAAACACAGTACGTAAAGCGCCTTCAGTTTTTATTTCTTTTTCCATTCATTAAAGGGCAGTTTTGGTAATATGAAAAAAAATAATGGTGTAGAAGAAACCCAGCTGGTGTATGAAGCACATGTTTGGGACTTGAATCCTGTACTTTCCTATGTGTATCCTGCACCCCTTTATTACTCTTAAATGTGTTTGGATAGAGAATTTTAATTAAAAAATTAATTTATTAGGAAATTTAAAATTCTTTAATTTAAAATTCATTATTTGGATATTTTTATATGAGAAATTTAAATTTTTAGAATTTTAAAACAGAATTTTAAACAACTAAAAATGTGGAATTTGAACTCATCTTAAGTATTTTTTTAAAATTTTAAAAATGAAGAAATTCAATTTCTTTATCCAAACACAAAATTTTAAAAATAAAAGAATTTTAATTGATACATTTTAATTTCTCTAAATTTTAAATTTTTTGAAATTTTAAAATATTTCATGCAAACAATTATCATCTCCTTCTCCAACATGAATGTGAAGCGTTGAAACGTTCGATGGCTGCAGAAAGAAGAGACAGACTTTTGCGCTGGAATCTTCGATGGCTACAGAAAGAAGACTCAAGTTGGAGAAGAAGAGAAGAACAAATGGAAGGGGGTGCGCGTTTGCTGGTGCTGCGGGAGAAAGAAGAGGAAGAAGGGGTAGGTTGGGATTTTAAAAAAATTGGAAGGTGCAAGATACACATAGTGAGAGACGTGCAGGATTCAAGTCCCGAAATGTTGTTATCTATTGTTCCTTTCAGGCCGAATAACTACGTATCAAGATTCTGGATACAGTTAAAATTTTAGTTGCACATATCTCAGCCCTTGAAAATATTTCTTTTTCCATTAGATAGAACATTTGTTTTTAAAAACTGGAATGGTAATGATAACGATACCAATTTTGTAATTTATTAATTTATTTTTTTGTTAAATTAGTGATAATATATATTGTTAATATTATATATTGTATTGAATAATAAACAGAATCATATAAAATATAATTTTTAAACTATCATAAAAAATCAAATTATGTAGGACCTGTTTGTTTAATAAAATAAATAATTTTTTTATATTTATCTAAACCTTAAATAAAACACTTTTTATTATTAATAATTAAAAAGCAATAGTAAAATGTTCTCGTAGATACTAGTCTAAATGAACTCCTACATGGGATTCTCTTAAAACTTTTTTGTGATTTACATCAATGGAAAGTCCTAAATGAATATCAAAAGAGGAGCATACTAACAAAGGCTTTGACGCTAAAGTCAATATTTGACATAACAAAATATTATATACGAATTGTGTGTATCTAGTGAAGGTTATAACGGGATATTTATAAAGAACCAGATAACATGTAACACAATTCTTCATCTTCACCTTTGTCGTGTTTATCCAAATAATCAGTTGCAGATACGATGAGTGTTATTCATATATAATGTCCAAGCTTGTGACAGTAGTGGTTGCATGACTTCAAAGATTGATTGTTAAGTGACAAATATCCTAAGGATCATGAAAGTGCATTAGGTATATGATCAACATTGATGAGACAGACCAATAAGGCAATCAATTACCAAGACTACCGAGTCTTATTGTACTTCCCGAAGAGATATCATCTATATATATAAATTTGTATATGCATTTTTATTATCTTAAAAATATTTTAAATTAAATAAAACAGAGAAAAATTAAAAATAATATATTTTTTAAAACAGTTTCAGACACCAGTTTCACTAATTATTTTTAATCGCTTCATTAATTCTCTACCAATTTAACCATCTATACTAATTTTTTAAAATTTTTAGATCGTGTTTTTGTTAATATTTTTTTATTGTTACATTACTTAAAATGTTGCATAATGTTAAAAATCATAAAACCGTTTACCCACGATTCAACTATGGTTAGATCCTTGAACCTAGAACCAATGTCTTCATGAGTTCAAACACCGATCCGGTTTTTAAAACTTTGAAAAGTGTTAACCAAGCAAAATAAACCCCTTAGAATATTGACAATTATTATGAAAAAATACCCACAAAATCATACATTTTCTGGAAGAAACATGCTCCTCCCCTAACAAAAAGAAAAGAGAAAGACATACACTGTGGCGCTATGGAGCACATTTTACTCACTTTGGACATGTAGGGTGGAAGGAAGCTAAAGAAACAACCAGTTTACCACTACAAAAAGAATGAAAATAAGACCAGAAGATTGGGAAAGAGACAACAGCTAACCAAAACAAAAACAAAGATGTTCATCTCTATATAAATAAATAGTTACATACACATCTATTATGCCAATCTTGTACCATTAGCATCCAGCAGCTTTCAAGAATTTATCAAAGGGGCTTGCAGGTGGTAGTTTCAAAGAATGTTGCTGTCCAAAGTCATATGAACAGAGGCGAACTTGATGTTGTGCTTGATATGGCTGCTGACTCACTAACTTCAGATCACCTTCTGAATACTCCAGTGTCTATACAAAAGGCAAAGTTAACAAATAACAATCCTTTCAATGTTAACAAACAACTTTATGTATAATCCGAACATTGGACCTGATTGTAATGCATCATGCAAAGGTGTCACCCTTAGGTTCAGAGTGTGTATGTGAACAAATGGTCGGCTCTCCATATTTGTAGCAATAAAATAATAAATGAATTCTATACCTACAGTACATCTTAATATGCTCTCAAATACATCATTTAAGGTAGTGAGTATTTTTTTTCTCTCTCTAAATAATACAACTGGTTATTAAGATTAAGAAGATATTGGGAGATTAAGAATATCATCTATGGAAGATTATTAGGAAAAAAAAGTTTTATTATTGACTTTGAATCATAATAAAGCAAATGATTTGCTACTGTCTTTAGGTCTGTAGGTGACTTTCATCTTCAGTTTTTATTTTCTAATAATGGTAATTTTATCAATGTTTAATTCACAAGCTACCTAAATCAGGACACTCAATACTCCAAACAATCAACTGAGCAGTATAACCAATTGAATGTCACATATATCCTGAAGAAAATATTATTCTTTCACAATATATTATTCTTTTGCTGAAGAAATAAACTCTCGTGATAAAAAAAATACTAACCTTAATTGGCAGAGGGGAAACTTTGATTTCATTTTCACTTGAAAGAACTATTGCCCTAGTCTCTTGCTGGTGCTTGAAACTGTGAAGAATTGACATTTTCTGTTGTTTCCCTGTTACAAGTGCCTCACACTGGTTCTTCATTTGATCATAAGGTACAGGAGTTGAGGAAATGGGGAAACTTGCCACTTGTCGTGCGGTTTCCAAAACCTATCCATACAATAATCCACATAGTATCTTTAATCCGACAGAAAAATACAAAATTGATTTAAAATACAATCACGTAGCCAAGAAACCTGAACCAAATATAAAATCATATCTTTAAAAAAAGAAACCCAGTATCGACTCTCCAGCTTATACAAGATTGTTTTAAAATACAATCACATAGCCAATCAACTAAAACTAAATATAAAAGTGTATCACATTTTACCGATTGTAAGAGTTGATTAACACTTAGAATGTCCAGGGTATTGCTAGATAGTGATGATTTACGATCTGACTGGCTTCCACTTGGTTCCGGCCGGGTCTCTTCATCCATCAAAGCCAATGGAGCCACAATCTAGAAACAACACGTCATAGAAGTAGTAACACAGAAAAGTTTTCTAAAGCCACTTAACTTAGATGCAAAAGCAATTTTGAGGAATTTTACCTCGTCAAAATCTGGGAACTCAATCTGAGCAAGCGGAGAAGACTTCCCTGGTGTCTCCATAAACAATGGAGGCCCCAGTGGATATGCATCATCAGGAGAAAACCCCTGCACAAGTTGCTTCTTTATGCTTGACAACTCATCCTGGTTAATATGAAAAAATCATGTTATTTATACTTACCCACTACTCGCATATTCCTTTGCAAGCAACTCAATTGCTACTATTTTTTTGTAACATTCTGCATACCTAATATAATATTTGCAAGTATCTCATACTCAGTAGAAGCTTGAGTATAAAATTCACCATCGATATCAACTATAATGTGATTTTTACCCGTCAATGTGCTTAACTAATGGAAAACTGAAATACAGTAGAGCCTACTTCATCCTCCTAACCCTGGCTACTACCCAACCTTGAATCTAAGCAAAAAGAAAAGAAATTCACATTACCTCAGATAATTTTGAAAATTTAGTCAAGAAGCATGATATTACAGTCTCTTTCAACTGCTTGTCATCCAATTTTACCGCTGACAGTGTCTTCATAGCTGACACATCATCTTCTTGAGATCCATAAATTATGTTCTCTGATTCCCTATAAACAGCCTGCAGCCTGACATCGTCGACCAACTCAAGAAAAGGATCTACCTGTGGATTTACAACACTAATTAATTTACCTGATCATTATGGAAAAAAAAAACAGATAATAAAATTCAATTTTAAAAAGCAAGTTGAATAACAAGGACATGGAGTAGGGATCAAGATAAGAGATTCAGGGATGAAACTAACAGTTGTCTCAGTCAGGAATGCTTTAACTTTTTGAATTAGCTCGGGGAATTTGCCTGCCCTGGCTGAGAATATAAGCATGTATGATGCCAAAGTAAAAAGAGACCTCCTGCGAGATGGTTGTAAACCTCCTTTAACAGGCAAGTAGAGAACAGGCATGTCAGAAAATTTGCAACATAAAAACATTTATCTCCACTAGTTGGGGAAGAGTGATAACACTTACAAGTTACAACAATACATTCTACATAATATATATATATATATATATATATATAGAGAGAGAGAGAGAGAGAGAGAGAGAGAGAGAGAAACAGTCACACCATTGCTTGCAGTGGAAAACCATGTATAGTCAATCAACTATTTTAGGGAAAAAAATTATAGCAGTCTAGCAGATATAACTCAACCCACAAAAGACAACCTCACACACAGAGATATGGGCTTGGAGTGTGGATAATGCTGGTACCAGCTTGTAAGGTGAGATCTACCCAAGCCTTATATGCACTACTTAGGTCATATCACTACGAACACCGGACCAAACAGACCCTCTCAAAACCAGCACAATGAAGGCAGCCCCAGGAGGCTGCAATTAAGGCAGTTTTCCAACCAATATTTAAACCACAACTGAGAAGTTAAGGCAATGGGCTATAGGCTTGGATACCATGTCAGATTTCATCTTAAAAACAATTGGCATTAAGTGAATTTCTCCAACAGGTATTTAAATTGCACCCCAATAATTGAGGCAGCTGATGTGGAACTTTCCAACAATATGCAATTTGTATTATATCCATATCAAGTTGATGTAGAAAGAATTGTGCAAAGAAGGCAGCATGTCAAGATTATAAGATAAAAAAAATCACTTATATGTTCAACTTACCTTCTTGGTCTAAAGAGAGGCTCATGAGGGAAAATGCCAGTTGGAAACATCTTACTAAAGCCATGTAACTGGATGTCTGTCAAAAGCAATTCACATCATCATGAACATGGACAAATAAATTAAATTATTTGGTTTATATGCTATCAGGATTAATAAAAGAAACTATGAAACTATGGCGTTTCTTTTTACATTTCCAAAAGGATTAAAACATTCAAAATGTTGGCCACTACCACAAAATACTGTTGATAATTTCACATAAAACTGAAATACGCATTGATAGCTGTCCTTGACCCAGGTAATAGTCTAAGAATATGAACTAGGCCGCTTTATAATAACATAAGATTAAGATATAATAGTACAAGTGACCCCCACAACAGTCAACTGGTAATTAAAAATGTAAACTGTTAATAAACAATTAATAATTAAAAAAAATGAACAAAAACATTAGTTCATTGTCTTTAGGGACTTCAAATCTAAAAAATGGCATTTGTATTTTAGTATTTTACAATCTCACCTTTGAACGAGTGAACAATAAAGCAATGCTATAAGTGTGAGCCATTGCCTCAAAATTTACAGGGCCACTGTCCACAGATGTTGCTTGAACCCAGATTGAAGAAAGCAAGAGACTCACTTGGTGACTGCTTAACCGAAAAGAACTTAGCTCCTGAAAAAATAAAGAGTCAAGTCATGCAATATATATTAGCAATTACAGCAAAAGGAAATGTCTAAGGTCCTCTACACTATTGGAAAAACAAAACTAACCAAATCACTTCCTAATCTTAGTAATATATTGGAATTAATAAAATTTGTATAGAATATAAAACAAGAAGAGAAGCATCCCACCCCCCCACCCCCACCTCCAAAAAACAACTATTGCGTTGCATGTGTACTAATACAATTAATAATGATGAATAAAATAAACATTATAAACTAAAAAGTGATAAGTAAAAAATTCCATACATGTTTTCCATCAGTTAGAGCACCAGAAAAGATGTGGCCATGATATGGATGAACTGCATATTTCCCACTAACACTAAATATTGCCTTTCCTTCCATAGATTTCCCATTGATCTGTTCTGCTCCTAAAAAGCTTTCATGCTGAATGGAGAAGCTTCCGCTTGGTACCTTCTGAGACATATTTGTTTTTTGGTCTAACTGGGGAGAAAATGGAGATGGCATAAGCACTAAAGAAAAGATGCTGTGTGCTCCAACTCGTGTTTCATGGTCAGGATGTGCCATCGCCAGGAGCAATTGATGAAACAAAGCATCAGGGAAAGGCTGAAAGGATGAAAAATTACCCAAAAGTTTATACAGTTTACTATCAGGCATATGGAAAAGTGCATATCCAGTCGAAGTAACTCAGAACACTTGCCTTTTTGTGATATGATACATTAGGAATGGACATGATTAATTTTGCAGTTTGATAAACAGCAGAGATTGTTGTTCTTGCTATGATGGCTGTACTTGAGATATTCTCTAACACCACAGCCATTAAATCAAGAATGGGTCCGACATCCCCAACCTGTTATTCTCAAAATGTTATATAGTAGAAGCAGCATACAGTTTGAAAGACAAACAAAATGTTATGCATACCTTGTTGGAAAGATGTAATATACACATTTCCAAGGCAAATTGGAGTTCAGTATTCAGCTTAAGCCCATCATTTCCAGTGCTGGAAGCTTCAGCTGAATTTTGCAGACACTTCCTTAAATGTTTAATGAGGTCAGATATTGCACCGAGTATTGCAACTGAAGCCTGTTGCTTCAAATTTTGAGCAAGTTTTGTTGTAGTGTTAATGATATTAATCTGAAGGATAGGCTGCTTAGCAACATTCTTATGATCCAAGTGCTTGACCAATATGGACAACAGAAGACAGGAGTTATCTCCTGGTGTGTAAAAAGAGATAATCAATATACTGAAATAAGAGAAAATATATTTTTTCAAGGAAAATCATGTCACTGAATAATGCATGGTTACCTGATTCTGCTAAAAGAGATTGTAAGTACATCAAAACATGATCAGCAACTCCTTTTTCAGAAGACCATTGATTTTCAGTATCAAAATAGTGAAAAAGAGGCTCAAGGACACGCCGTAAAGTTGTAGCTTCCCTTGCCAATTTGACCATATGATACAAGCAAACCTTTGACCAATATGTAGGATCTTTAGCAGTATCCCTGTAAAAGATGTGAACACATAAGGGCTTTGGGACCATGACTGTTGGCTTCATAATAAAGGATGGTGAAGAGTAAGGTGCAACATACAACACATAGTCTATCTCAGTTCCAGTCACAGCTTTCAGCAACAAAGGATCCTTCTTAGTGATATCTGTTAAAGGGTCTTCTACTTTGGGAAATCCCTGTACTAACAGGTCCAGCGACTCTGAATTCAGTTTATCTTCCATGACAGGTTTGGAGTTAGATTGGAGACTCGGGTAATTCTCCAAAGTCACTGATATAATCTATTTCAATTACCAGCCGTCAAAACAAGAAACAAAAAAGAAAATAATTAGATTGGAAAAAACTCCATTGCTACAAGTGCAAGCCTCTATACCCAAGTTTGGGTTCAAAATTTGGAAAAATAAAAACATAAAAAAATCAAACTTCAACAACAAATGCATCCCTTGTTTTTTTACGTCTCTTTTTGTACCATTGAACAATGACCAAAAGAAGGAAGAGTATGGAAATAATACTCACTTCATCCAAATCCATGGAAAGATGGGAATGCTCACCCATGAAACGCACCTATCCACATAAAACAGGGGAAAAGCAAAAAGGTATCAGCAAACAAAGGTACAAGTGACCAAAAAGGCAACTGACAAAAGGATACTGTGGCAGGAATAGCATAACCACTAACCAGTTCATATTATTTACATCTTACTCTTACAATCATTTACAAAATCAAATCGTCTAGCCTTTTACAGCTATTACCAGATAACATGATCAGTGATCACTAAAACTGCTAAAGACCATACATTTATCCTCACCTCTAATTTACATTCTAATCCTATGCATAGAGTTCATATTCATAAAAATAGTTATGTGGTTTCTTGTGTATTTGATCGCTGAAGAAAAGAGCAGTCCTTATTCCTCATTATGTCAAATTACAAGAATGAATAAGCAATTTCCAAAAGACATAACCAATAAACCAGAGAAAGGAACAGTACCATATATGATAGAGCTTGTAGTCCAGCTGAACGTAGCCGCAGAGTTCGTTCGTCTTCCCCCACTTCTTGAGCCAGTTGACATAGTTTAGGAATAAAACCCTCTAAGTTGAACATGTATGTACCATCTGTCTATTTTTAACTTAATAAAGTCAGGATCACAAAAACTTAAGCCTTTCAAAAAAAAATTAAAAAAAAAATTAGACGCTGTCTGCAAAATGCAATATATAGCAAGTAGCCACAGTATAAATGCAGTTAGCACCACCAAGCCACCACCAGAAAGGGGGAGTATGATTTTTGACCTTCAGTGGTATCCATTTTTAGTGCCTTCATGAACTTTCACCCAGAGACCAGAAAGTTAAATTTAAGCAAAGAATTCAAAGGGATGGCAGATCTCTCTAACTATGCATCATCCACATAAGTCAATCCCACAGTGAACAATGTTAATTCCAAAAAGTCATTAAGGTTTAATAATCAACTACCTGGCAATCTAAAAACTCAAAAAGAGTGTTGCAGCCTAAGATCCTGATTTCATCTGTTTGGGTTTGTTCTAGAAGAGTCCGAATGATCTCTAATAAACTACCAGCAAAAAGTGGCCTGTAAAATTAGGAATTATAATTTTAATATTGAAATAAAAAAGAAGAGGCCATCAAAGAAAAAATATTGACAATGTTTTATACTATTACAAATTATAAAATAACCAGTATTATGTGGGGGGGGGGGGGGGGGGAAGTTTTTAAATTATATTTTTTTCTTTTTCACACTCCTTAAAATGTATTTAACACAACTTTTAGGATATTGAGCTCACTGCACAAATGATTGTAAATAACAACAGAAAAGGAAATTGTGTAGTAAATACATTCATTATTAGATATATTCAGTGACTTAAGATTCATGTAGAAGTTCAAAGAGCGAATCATGGTAACAAGTGCCCTAAGGGCACTGGTTAAATAACATTAAATACATCCTATTAAATGTTTTCAATTATCAGATAAAAATAATAATTTTTGTGTTTATGGTATTCTAATACTTTTTTTCCAATAAAATAATTATAATTTTTGTTTCCATAAATAGCCTCCTTAAGGCACTAGTTAGCATTTATCTAAAATAAACAGATTTGTCACTGGATTATATATCAGGAGCATATAAAATTTACAAATACAATGACTGGAAACTTTCAATCTAAAATTTCATGCATGCAAAATTTTCTTCCGGCAAACTACGACTAAAATAGGATTTTTGTGTGACCGCAAAATTTCCCTTAAGTTAAAAGAAAAATTTTATAGATCAACTGTAAGACTACATATGGAGTGGAATGCTGGCCAGCACATAGGTAACATGAGCATAAAATAGGGGTAACAGAAATGAGGATGTTAAGGTGGATGTGTGGATATATGAAGAAGGATAAGATAAGAAATGAGGATATTTGACGAAAGGTATCAATGGTACCAGTATGTGAAAAGATGAGGGATCATACATTAAGGTGGTTTGGACACGTTATGAGACGGCCACTGGATGCTCCCGTAAGAAAAAAAGTTTGTTACCAAGAACTCGACACAAAGAGAGGTAGAGGTCAACCGAAACTTACCTGGGAAAAGGTAATTAAACAAGACTTAATGGAGTGAGATATAAATTGGCGGACGGTATGTCTTAGGACGGAGTGGAGAAAAGTTATAAGTTTGGTGAAGGGTTAAACCCACTAGTAGTTCTACGTTCCAGTCGTTCCCTTGTTTTAGTCTTTTTCTTCTTCTTTTCTCCCTTCTTCCTTTCACCTATCTTTTATTTTAGCTTATTTTTTTCTCTCTTGTGTAACTTTCACTTTTTCTCTTTCTTTGTCTCATTTTCGATTTATCATTAGGTTCATTTACCACCGACCCCAAGTAACTTGGGTTATAGGTGTTGTTGATGATGTTGATGTTGAAACTACGACTACTTATTGGGAAAAACCTAAGTCCCACATTAACTAGAGATAGTGCCAAGATAGAATATATAAGTAGAGGACAACCCTCACCCTATGAGCTAGCTTTTGGGGTTGAGTTAGGCCAAAACTCACATTCTAAGATGGTTTCAAAGCCTATCTTAGATCCATTCATTGGCTAAAGATAGTGCCAAGATAGAATATATATGTGGAGGACAACCCTCACCTTATGAACAAGCTTTTGGGATCGAGTTAGGTCCAAATCTACATTCTAAGACTACTCATTAAAAGTGAATTTTTCAGAATGATGACAATCTATATCTATGTCATTAAACTTACATCTGCTCCTTACATGACGATAAGAATTTCCTGTATATGCACAAGACAACTTTCAATGAGCCAAAGGTTTCATAACGCAAATCTTTGTAACATATTTGCTCCAAGTTATCAGTAATCTGCAATATAAAATACCAAAAAAAACTTAAATGGAAGCCAATGAGATTTCCTCCTGCACCAAAGATAACTTAAGACATAAAGTAGTTTCATCATATTATCATATTATTCAAATCAAATAGTTTCTTAAGAGAATTATTATCATCTAAATTCTTTTCGTCATGTCATAAATCATAATTTGTCTTGATTGCATGATGCAATTGAACCTGAAGTGATAAAGAAAATAAAAAACTTCCAGGAATGACATTACCTTGGGAATTCTTAGGGGGTTCTTAGAAGCATAGTCACATAGTTTTCCAATTTTTCTATCATTAAGTTCAGCCTCCTGCCAAACACAGTAACTATCACGCATATTAGATGATGTGAAGAACAGAGGAAATAAAAAGGACTGAGAGGGGCTCCAAACCAATCCAAATATTTATTAAATTCTGATAATATTTACTAGAATAAAAAAATAAAATTGTCATAGATCCTGCTGTACCCCTTTTCTTCAGGAAACTGAAAATTCTTATTCAGAACGCAATAGACAATTTACTAAGAGTGGTAGTGGTATACTAGCGAAGGGAAATGATAAATTGAATGCAAAATCTAGATTAAAAATTACATAATGAAGTCACTGATGGCAAAGAAGCATGTTTTAAAAAATACACCAGCCTCTGAAACCAACAGACCATCCCATGATATATTCCCAAATAATTGCTAAATCAAGGAAAAATCTTGCTTCAATACCTACGTTTTTTTCCTGGATATGAGTACCTTGATGAGTTGCAAAACATATATTCATTGAATACCGTTGGTTTTCACAATAAACGTTGAAGCAACCAACAGGTGTTTAATATTTAACTACAGTGTACTGCTATGCAAGGGGAAAGAAAGGGGTCACACTATAGTAAGCCATTAACCAACATAATAACAACTAACTAACAAGCAAATGGCATATCATGAGCTGAAAATGTCACCTGATTGCGTGGGAAAATATCAGCTAGCAACTTCTTATAACGCTTCACCGGTTGTCTGGAGCTTGCCCGCAGAGCAGGACAGACGCAACAGAGGTTGCCACAGACAGGCACAACCTGCCTGGACATAACCCCCATTTTGCTATGGACCCTGAAAAATCTCCTCAATATCAATCAACTCACTTTGCAAACCACCTCCACAATTCACATTCCAGCAACAACAACAACATAATTTCACAATTCATCATGTTTACTACTTCAACTTAATTAAAACCCAGTCAAATCCTCACCTCAAAAGGTTTTAATGAATTCAGGCCAAAAAAGAAAGCAAAAATCAAACAAGGGATGGAAAGTGGAAACCAAGCTATATAAGCTGCATTGACTTACCCAAAATTCAAGCAGTTGCAAAATCAAGGGTCTCTTGCTTCTCTAGTCACGATCTGGATTGAACTCTAACACAAAATATCAGAAATCACTCCAATTAAAGCTGGGAAAATTGTGGCACACGACTCTCTCTCTCTCTCTCTCTCTCTCAGATTCAACATCAAAATTGAAGAAATTAATCAAGGGAATAATAATAAATATAACTAATTTAATCTTCTGAGAATAATGGCAATGGGGTCAGAGGGGTTGAACACCCCACCGACAATTTCGTTGTGTTTCGTAAGGATATTAATGCTTATTGGAAAACAACGCTTTCGTTCCAGCATCATCAACATGTACTTAGCTACTACTACTACTGTTCAGTTAAAATCATCAAGTGAAATGAAAATATTAATAGAAAAAAAAAAAAAAAGCACGCTAACGTCACCATTGGTGTGGTTGGGAAGTTGACTGCACGATGACTCTGTTGCGCTTCATGATCGATCGTTTACGCGCAAATCATTCAACGTCGTGATATGGATGCTTGCATCGTTTCTCATCGACAACTATATACTACATACAAATAACAAATAAACGTGCACCAAAAAAAAAAAAAACATAGTAAAAGTTTTTTTCATAACTGTACTTTTTACCTCAAATTTTAAAAATTTCGGTGAATTTTACCTTCAATAAATCGCATTTTACTTCTTACTTTTTACCAAGTCAAGAATAAAATTTACCAAAATAAATAAATAATCTAATTATATTAGAATATATGTTGTGTTTGATTGTCTGATATACTATTGTGTATATTAAAAGGAGATATAAGATTAAGTTAAATGATTGAGGATGATTGAAACTGTGAAAGGAAAAGAAGGTAAAGAGAAATTGTGGATTTGAATTCTTTCTAACGACATTTTTAATAAAATTATAATAAAATTAATAAATTAATATTTATCGATAAAAAAAATTATATGTTTGAGTAAAAAATAACAGTTGAGCCTCATATATAAAGGAATACTTTATGGCAAAAATAATTATTATTTCTTACCTTTTTAGGTTTATTTGGTAACTAAGATACGATACAATAAGATATGATATTTGTTGTGTTAGATTGTCTGGCGCACCACTAATAGGATGTGATTTTTTACAGTATGATACGATTTTCATTCTTCAGTAAGAAATTGAGTTAGAAAATAAGAAGATAAAATAATATCTTTCTCTCACTCACCACTACTACTTTTGTTTGTCACCTCTAGTGTGTATTTTGTATCTATTTATGATTTAAGATTAAGATATTTTTTTCAATTTAATTTTTAAAAAAGTCTGGAAAAATATTAATTAGGATGGTTTTTCCCACGAAACAATTAATTTTTATATGTGTAATCAGGCACGCATTGCAAATATTTTCTCTGTGTGGGTGTTTTTTTTAATGCGTATGTGTGTTTCATGTAAATGACTCTTATCCACACAAAGGTAATTTTCTCTATGTAAAAGGCGAATTTGTTTATTGCGTTTTTTCCGTAGACTGTAAAGGTGTGATTGTTCTTGCAAGTTGCAAGTTTCACATTTGTAAAGAATAGAACATGCTTAGTATTTGACATGCATTAATTTGCTATAGTTTTTGTTTGTTTTTATTTTAGGTGTATGTCCCCTGATGTTAAGGTACAATACACTTGTAAGAAATAATAAACCAATGACATTCGACAAAATTCACCTTAAACCAACATATATTTTTAATATTTTTGTTAAATTAATTTTGAAAAATGCCTTAGATTGGTAAAAAAAAAATATTGTGCTGTGTATTTATTTGCTATTTTTTTGTCCATATAATGATTGCAACCACCGAAAAAGCCCAACGGTCCGAAACTTGATTGGATTTTGAAAAAGGAAAGTTCTTTTTTCTTTTATCTTTATTGACTGCTTGGTGACATTTTTGCCTGTGAGCCATCTTGCCCGGTGACTTTGCTATGCTTTATAAAAGTTTAAGAATTTTATATGTTAATGTGATAAAAGAGAGTGATTATTTAAATAATATTATTTTGTTATTCCTTGTCCTTGAAGTAATCGTTGAGAATTAAAAGAAAAGAAAATAGAAGGATAGAAATTTACCTTTTTCTTATAATGAAAAGATTAAAAAAAAGGAGGGAGAGAAGATAGAAAAGCTTGAATTTTGAATTGGAGAGGAATTTTTTATTTTTTAAAAATCAATTTTTATCTCTTCTTTCTCTTCATTTTCTTATGAATTAAACAATAAAAAATCATTTTTTCCTTTCCTCTCTTTTTGTTTTCTTTTCATTCTAATAAAATATTAATATTGCTAATACTATATCATGTTAGTTTTTATTCACTTTATTAAGTTAGTTTTTATTATTTTCATTTTTTTCTAATACTATTTTAATAGAGCTTATACTATATTTTATCTGTAAAAATATTAGATTATATTTTTTCCTACTAAAAAAATCTCTGAATCAGTCACTAATCTCAAGTGCAATAGAAATCTTAGAGCATCTCCAATAGGAAGTAATATGGGTTTCTTAAAGTCATATATTCATTTTTTTGTGGTCCCTACAATGCTATGTCACTCATAAGAACTCTAATCAAATTTTGCTCCAATTCAAAAAATTGTAAGAAACTCCAAAAAATCTCCTTGATCGGTGATGTTTGAAAAATAAAAAACTCTAAAAAGAGTTTCTTATATTAGAAATCCAAATTTTTTATAAAGGAACTCTCATGCCACCTAGATATTCTCCAATGCATAATTTCTTCTAAGAATCAATTCCTTATTCTAAGAAACCCATTAAGCACCTTGCATTGGAGATGCTCTTAGGATCAACAACGTAGTTTAGCGTTGCATCATTAGTCATGGCAACCTACTGCTCCTACAACTTTGTCATAGTTCTCTACCTACAAACTGAAGTTGTCGGTGGTGCATGTTCATCTCAGGATGAATTTGTATGCTCTTCCTTAAGGCCAACTCTTCCCATGAGTCTGATATACCATGCATGCTACACAACGACCTACAATCAACAAATTAAAAATGCATGGATTTCAGTTCAATTCACATATACACAACAAAATTATGTTTTTGTCAAATCTTTAAAATAGAAAAAAAAAAGTCAAGCATAAGATATCATATGAAACTGAGAGAGAGCTTGACTTTTAAAAAAATAAGGACAATGAAAGCTCAACTTTGACATAATAATGGAGAAGGTGAATGTGAGAAAGAGAAGGAATAAGGGGTAGGGTGCAACTGAGAGGGAGAATTGTAGAGTGTGGGCTTGTTTTAAAGGTTTAGGGTTTAACAGGGGAAATGGTGGGGTATTTTCGTCTTTCAAAAATTAAAACGGGGATGTTAATAATAATTTGAGGTGCTAATAGTAGATACCTTTTATGTGCTGCAGAAAATTAGTTGGGCCGATTCTGGCTGACCCAAACGGTACTCAGAAAGTGTTGGCCCAAAACGGCAAGCACGGCTCCGCTAGAAACAGCGAACAGAATAACCAACGACCTCGTACAGAACCCGGGATTGGTCGAGGTCGAAGCCTCGAAGGGGAGAAATAAATTGAAACTGAAGCAGCATATCACATTATTCCACGATGGAAGTGTCTGCATCAGCATCAAGAAGGAGGAACAACAACATAGGCATAAAAATTTCGTTGCTTATTCTCTTAATCTTTCACTTTTCATCCACAATCACTGCTATCAGGAAAGATGTTAGCTTTCAAATCATTCATCCCTGCAAAACCACCGTTCAAGGAAGATACCTCCTTTCAGATGATAACGGTTGGTCACTCCTAAAAATAACTTTTTTTTTCGTAATATATTTATGATATTATTATTATTATTATTATTATTATTATTATTATTATTATTATTATTATTATTATTATTATTATTATATTATATTATATTATATTCCATAAAGTTTGCTAACAATGTTCTATTGATTGATTGGTATTGGACCTATTGTATTAATTTGCATTGATTTGGTAGGTTATGTGTGTAATGCCGCGTCTGTTAATTCACGCTCTCGATGCTGCCCGCAAAGAGGGGAGAAATTCTCTTGCCAGTGAGTTTTTTTCTGTTTCCTAACTGATTTACTATTGCATTTGAAGGGAACAATTGAACAAACAAATACTAACAATTATGTCATTGCTATCTTACATTGTGACTTTTGATTCCATTTGCAGTGGATGCAATCTTCTTTCACAATGTTGCAACTCTTATGAATATTGTGTTTCCTGCTGCCTCAATCCTGCTTCAGTAATCTCTCCTATTTGATATTTCACTTTCTTTCTTTTTTCCTTAGTTCTTGCCACTTTTTAGGGTATGATCCAATTGAACAAAGTAAAGGTCTTAGTGTGTGTTGTCTTAATTGAACAGATAAGTAAGGAACAAGTGCTGAAGATGAAGGTTGCCAAGCCTACTACTGCGAGTAATGTTTCTATCTCATTACTTTGCCATTTCGTTTGAATGTAATTTAGAGTTGTATTTGGAGCCTTGGATTGACAAGCCTAGACATCTTACCGATTTCATACATATTTGCCTCAACGATGAATGTGTTTCTGATGAGGATTGTTGCATGTAAAAAGGAAGGCATTAACAAGCAATTAAGCTTAAACAATGATATTTTCAGTTTTCTCTCTGCTCTCCTGATTTTGCCTAGGCTCTCTGTCTGCTGACTGGTTCTTAAGTGAACCAAAATCTCCTATGAATATTGGAGTAAGAATTTTACTTATTTGTTCAGATACACATCATTTGATTTTTTGGCAGGGACTTATTCAAGTGTTTTTGACTACTGTGCTGGGAGATGCCGTCATAGTTCTGAGAGTGTGGTGAGTATACTCCTGCATTCTAGCTATCTTGTTCTTGAAGTTTTAACTTACAGAAATCTACTTATATGATTACCTTCAATAACATACACTCCCCCTCATTTACAAGGTTGCTTATTGCCTTATTCTATTAAAATGAAAACCCTTTTCATTGCAACTGATTTTTGTTAGACTTGATTTAGAAGCTTTTCATATTAGTCTATATCTAGGCATTTATGATGGAGTTGACTGTGTTCCCAGACACTTATATCACAATCAGCATAACAGTTTATGTGGAGCATAGTTTTTGTTCTTTGTTTTCTCTCACAATTACATGGGTATATGTGGTATGTGTATATGGTCGCATTACCTTTTAGTATTTACCTTTTATAACGTCTTTCTTTAGATACACTAAAATGGAGTCCAACAGTAGTTACTATTTCAGACATATGCAAGAGTATAGGAGATCACTGGCTTTTTAAATTTTAAGTATTCAAAGAACAAAATACCACAGGGATAGGCTCTTTTTAAAAGGAATGTAGATATCTTGGTGTCTAATATCTATATGTTACCTAGCTGTTTAATATTTACAAATTACAATCAAGTAATGTTGTCCAATTCGGGAGTTTAGGTAAACTCATAAGGCCCTAGTAAACTTGAATTGTAAAGTTGTAAGTGTTTACATACTCAAAAATATTATTTAAAATCTTTTTCTGTCAACAAAAAAATAGTCTCAATAACCGAACATAATTAAATAGTATATGCTTGATTAATATCGAAAATTCCAACTTTAAAACAAAGTAAATAAAAGAAATAAACTAAAAACATAACTCAATAATATAATACTAGAAGTTTGGCCAAATAAAACAAAGTATTATTATCAGTTTCATAAATCAAATACATATTGTAAACAAAGGAAACTCAAATATCCAATAAAATCAACTAAAACTCTGCATTTTGAGGCCAAAACTATGTGTAAGCTCAAACTTGTAAACTTATCAGTTGAATTGAGAGTTTACTGTTTTGTCAGTGTACATAAACTCATACAAGTTTGACAAAAGAAGTTTGCATGTGAGTTAGTTTGTTTTTGTAGCTTAGGATCGGAATTCATTAGAGTCCAAGATTTAACTCAATCTTGAAAAACATGCTTACAACGAGTTGCTAATGTTTCTATCTTGGTGCAATGTTTCAGGTCCATGAAAATGCTTATATTAGTGACTTCCACCACTGCTTTTCTCTGTCATCAAATTCTTCTGGTAAGTCTGGAGAGGAAACTGTTATATTTGTAATGCCTAGTAATTATGCTAAGTTCCTAAGTGTATCTTGAACCGCTAAGGTGCAGATTCTAAAACCTCATCAGAAGTGACGCAGATAGCCTAGTAATAATTATAGCAGCATAGGATTTTGCAGTTTGCCTTAGACAATGAGAAATTGACGGTAAAATAATATTAGTTAACTAGTCTTTGATAGGAAAGAGCAGGCTACAATCCATTTGAATGACATTGTACTTTGTATTCTAAAAGATGTTTAGATAAACATGTTACATTGTTATAGACAGGTTGTGGTTTAGGACTTTTTGTTACTGATACTTTATGATTTTGTTCTATTTATCACTATTAAGATAAAATCTGTTCCTTTTCATGCGTTGAAGCAGGGAAAAATAGTACCCTCACAGAAGCAAGACTGAGTGGCATCAATGTTGTTGTTGGGAGGTGAATTATTATTGAGATTGCTTCTTTCACTGAGGCTGACATTTGCAGTTTCTTGCTATAGCATAGCAGTTGAACCTCTTATAACTTGTTTGACAGGCAAGGTGAATCTTGTAATTCAGTTTGCAAATCAAGAGGACAATCATGTGTCCCAAATAAACTGATGGTGCTTAATAGTTGTGACATGTAAGTGATGCATTGAAATTGTGTTCTAAATTTTGTTGCTGATGTATTTAGGTATTTAAATGGTACTCTTTACTTTGTGCAATTTGTCCCCACTGTGCACAAGATGTCTAATTTTATTAATGTGCATGATTTTCATCACATATTTAGTTTTCTGTACTTCCTCTTTTTAGTTCCACCTTTATTGTTGCTTTGTTGCAAACATACTTACCAGTTACCATGGATAATGTCTTGGCACAAAAAGCAATATTGAGTGAGGAATGAATACTATGCATGCTGATAATTATTTCTTTCCTTTTGATGTACTGATCTTATCAATTGGTCTTGACTATGTTGGCAGTATTCAGAAATATATGAGCTGCAAGGGATCTTGCTTGTCAAGTGTCGGAGCAGATCAACCTGCTGAAGTTGTTTATGATGCTCCAGTGCATCTGGTAATCATTATGATTTAACAAAAATACAAACCTGTTAGATTCTAGAAACTGATGAATACTGATTAACTAAGGTGATTTTTTTCCAATATAAATTGGATTAGATGATATGATGTCATAGAATCCCTTACTGATACTTGGTATTTGATGGGTTCTTCTAAACTGTGAATTTCATTTGAAATAGCTTCTGAGCTCAACCCTGTATATAACTCTTTAAAATAACATTCATTTCATGTGTAACACCCTCACGGAACCATCATGAATTGGTTTTAATTTCAAAACTCCATGTTGGAGGTGGTGTCCAGTTGGTCATCAATAAGCCATGAGAATGGTTCTAGTGGCTTGTAGCCTTTTCATTTTATTTCAAATTACACTAATGACTAAAGTAGTAATAGGCTGGAAAATATGAGTTTTAGATGGTCTCCCACATTTTCATTGACTATAGGCTATATTAAATAGTTATGCTTATTATGCAGTAATCGTACAATGTACCAAAATCTTTCCACGGAATTTAGAGGATATGGACCTTTAAATTTTGTAGTTTTCTGGAAATATGAGCGTGTCAATTAAAAGACTGGAATGTGTATGGCTGAAATATTCAGTTAGTTTGAACTTCTGCAAAGCTGATGTAACTTGTATCAGGGGAAAAAAGTTTGAGGACATTTATAATTCATAATTGCTTTGTTTTTCAGAATCCAGGATCATGTTTGTACACTGAAACACAATCTATACTTTCTTGTGATGGTTTACATCAGCACACAAGGAGACTGTGCCCCTGTGCATAGTGTTAGCTGGGTAAGTCTTGGTCACTTTTGACATTGTTGACTTTAGTCTATATTATGTCAAACATCAAAATAGCTTTCGTTATTAGTTTGCTATGGAAAAAATTAAGATTTCTTCGGAACTAAAGTCAAGTTTGGAACGATGTCTTTTGTAATGCTGAGTTGGGTGGCTAATTTTCTTGAGGTGGAAAAGTATCTGATTTTCATGCTGCGATATAAACTTACTTTGTTTTTTTTGTTACATCTGATGTACATGTAGTAGATTTCCTTGCACTAAAAAGGTTGGTTTCAGCGGCAACTCTTGATTTGATGTACTGACCAAGAAGGCAACTTGTGTAAATCATCAACCCTTGGAAATTATGTGTACCATCCATTTGCCCTCGTGTTGTAAAATTTAGCTCATTATTATTCCTTTCCAAATTTTGTAAGAACTCTACTTTAGTCTGTATTTGGAAGTTATGGAGAGAATCTGATAGACTTAGAATAGTAGGGAAGGAAAATAGGCCAAATGGCTTATAAACAGAGGCTGCTTTCCTCATTTTGAATGGATTATCAAGGGAGGGAATGAGAATGCAAAATGTTGTAGGTATAAAATTGGTATGTGTGATCAATGTAAAAGTTTTTACATTGTGTATTAATCATAAACAGTTATTATAAATGTCAATATTTTTATCATATTTATCAAATTGATGGTTTGTAATTACATAATAATATAAAATATCTTTTACATTGATAATGCATATATTATTTATATTTATTCTATATTTTAATAAAAACTCATTATTATTTTTTTCAAGTGACTGAACTTATGGAGCAAATAATAAATGCTGAATTTTCTGAATTTTTTTAAATAAAAATAAAGTCATTATCCTTTATCGCTCCAATTTGGTTATGAAAAAAAATGAGGGTGAACAATTCTCTTTCTCTTCTCTTCTGTTTGTTTTGACTTTTGTCTTCCCTTTTCTAAACTTCTTAGCTTCCTAACAATAATATTACACACATCTACACAATATCTTTCATCTGTAATATTTTTTTACCATCCTCTTTCTCTCGTATCAATCATGCTGAAAAGCTAAAACTCAAAAGTAACTAGCAAAATTTATTGTCCTATTACCATCTCACGTGTTAACAACCAAGAGTTTGTAAAATGCGGTCAGCCTAATTATAAAGGCAAAGTAAGTTTTAAGAGCACATTACACCCCCCCCCCCCCCCCCCCCCCCCCCCAAAAAAATAAAATAAAATAAAATAAAATAAAATAAAATAAAAACTGATACAATGGAAAAAGAGCAAGAAAGAAAAAAGAAAAAAAGATACAATGAAGAAACCACTTGCACAGCTGCACTGTTTGATAATAAATTAATACTACATACTACTATATGTTTATCTTATACGTAAAATTTAACCTCCAAATTAAAGTACATACATTCCTCTATGCACTCAGAAGCTATAGTCCGTTTTGAAGATCCTCTTTGCAGAAGAACCATTATCCTTTAATCCTGTGGCTGAGATTGCGCCTCCATTGTCCTTGTTCTCACCATCTTTTTCTTGTTCTTCTTTGTCATCAACTACATCAAAAGCTGGGTGTTTGAGAACGCTGTTGAGCAACTGTGTCCCTCTGAGAGCGTTTGTGAGAGGCAAATGCCCCTCTGGGGTGTCATCATTGAGCTCCCAGATGAACTCAGTGGGGAAGGACCTGTAGTTGTATTGCTCCATCTCAGTGTCAAGCTTCTTCATCCACCCAATCTTGATGAAGAACTTGGTGAAGTCCCCATTGGCCTTCTCCAGTAGCTTCTTCTGCACGCTGTACCCGAATTTCCCGCCACTGTGCTCCCTCCAGAGGGAGTCTACGGCCCGCAGGCTGCTCTCAGAGATGAACTTCACCTCCGAGAAGAAGACGTAGCCACGCTTCTGCGCGGCTTCGCCAGCCAGGACGATAAGGAGACGGCGCGTCTCCTCATCGGCCAATTGGAAGTTTTTGTTGGAGAGGTGGTGGCGGAGGAGGTCGAAGGAAGGGGTGGTTGGGGAGGTGGTGGAGGAAGGGGTGGTTTGAGAGAGGGAGTAAGTGATGTGTGAGTTTGAAGGAGTGTGGGAGAGAGTGATGTTGGGGTGTATAGGGGGTGTAGGGTGTTTGAGGAAAAGTGATATGTGGGGTGTGGTGTCTGAAGGGTGATGGCGTTTGGTGAGGGAATGGTGGTGGTGGTGTTGGATGGAGTAATGGAGAGAGTTAGTTGCCATTTTAGTTTGGAACATGAAAAGAATGAGAGAAAGGGTAAAAGAAGAGTGTGTGTGTGTTTGTGCTGGGATGTGATTTGAAGTTTTTTATTTTTTTTTTGATATGGTGTTTTCAACTTTCAAAGGTTTTGCTTGGAAGGAGGGGATAAGGAATGTGTGGGGAGGGACTGTGATGAGTTAATCAAAAGTAATATAATGGGAGTTTGTGATTGGCTGAATAAGGGTGAGGCTAGATCACTCTCTCTATCTGTACCTGTCTTTTCTCTCCCTCAGCATAATTAATTTCTTTAGTCCATGAAATACTCCTTTTTTCTTTTTTTTTTTAGAAACTAAAATATGTGGCAGAATGGACTCCTTTTCTTTTATTTTCTTAAAAAACAAGAAAAAGAAGAAAGAGTGTGGCACTTTTCTGGAAATTTTCATACGTGCAAATTTAAGTTTGCTGTGATTATACAATAAGTCAAATGATGGACAATTACAGGATAAATAAATGAAAGGTATAAAATATGAAGGGTATAAACAAAATGGATTTTTTTTTTCGTTTTCTTTTTGGTTTTGGCTCTTTCTGAACATACTTACACACCACACAATAGTAACTCATTTGATTTTATGCGCAACACTGTTGTCTGTAATTCTCATTTGATTTTACGCGCAACACTGTTGTCGGCCGGTCATATTGTTTTGCAATGTTCAGATACGTCCTGTACGATACTGATTTATATGTATAGTTTACATATTTTGGACGAAATTCATTTCTTTTAATAGTTTATGCGATGGCTGGTGGTGACATAGTTGTTCTTTGTATGTGAGGGTGTCTTGGGTTGTGAGCAATAACATTACTCTGAACTAACTAGCAAATAAAGTAATAACATTATCACCTTTTATTTTCACACTTAATTTCCTGTAAAATATTAGTTTGTCTAGTATAATAATCATACTACTGAGTGGGAAGTTAACACATTGTTTTGGCGTGTAATTGGGATACTTTTCTGAAGTAGGGACTCTAGAAAATAGAAATGTATGGTCATTGATCAAAGTTTTATGATGCTCACCCACCCAACCCAACCCCAGTTATTTTGTTTTAGTCCAATAGAAAATAGGTACCACTTTAAAAGCCATTTTGCTATATCCACTCCCCTATGTTTCTAAGTACACTCCCCTTCTTCTTTTTTAAGCTCAAATAACTTAAATAACCTTCTTATCTCAAAACCTTTTCTTTCCCTCACACGATCGCACACTCCCCCCCCCCCCCCAACAATCTTCCATGATAACAAAACGTTTTTCCTCTCATTCATTAGAATCCTTCCTTTCTTTGGCTCCATCTTTTACTTCCATGGCAACAAAATATTCATTTCTTAGTTTTACTGATCTAGTAGCTTTATTCTCTTGCTACAAACTAGGAAAATTGCTTACAAGCTTTGAATATCCGTACATAATCTGCACATGTTGTGTAATTTAGTTAGAGGTTCAAGTGGTGGGATACACATACATTAGAATGCTTTCTTTGTCTATCATTATACTGAAATGATCATCTTTTTGGATTATGGGACAAATGTAATATGTTTTTTTCATTAAATTTTGGAAAGTTCTTTTCAAACAAATTTTGACTTCTAGAAAGTACTTTTTGAAATATAAAATTAAAATGTATTTTGAAAACCACTCTTCCAAACTATTATGTGTTTTGGAAAGTACCTTTCGTAATTATGTTTACATTTTTGTATTCCAGAAACTACTTTTTGGAATGCAAAAATTTAAATATTAATTTTGGAATATACTATATGGAATGATGATATAGAGGTATTTTGGGTATGATGAGCATTGATAATAATAAGGGAAGTGTACTCAAAGAAAGGGAATGAATATAACAAATGCCCTTTAATATTAACATCTTTTTGAACCCTAATCTTTTGGGTCTGGACAAACGTTGAACCCAGATCAAAAAGTTTATAATTTATCAAGGGATAATGTGTCACCTTTTTGTTTTTTTTTTCTCTTCTCACTTTCTTTTTTCTATATTTCCCCCCCTTAAAATCAACCTTCTAAAAAAAATAAGTTTGAGAGTGTAATAAATATATTTTGGAAAGTAAAATTCAAAAGTGTTCAAATTTTAACACTAGTAAAAGTTATTTTTCTGAAGCTAACAACTACTGAATGAACATATGGTCAATGTATAGTTTATCTGTTTATGCATGTGTGTAAAAGTAACAGCATGTGAGGGGGACTCTTTGAGAGGTTCAATGCAATAACCTATGCCAATGCCAAAGTTCAATTTGAGTGAATTTCATCCTTGTTTGGTAAAATGTATATGTGTTTATTTTTTTTATTATGTATGTCATGATGATCACATTATGTTTATTTGCAACATATGGAACTAAGGTTTGGAAAATCACATTATGTTTATTATCATGTATCTCATTGAGGAAGGTTGTACATATTTAGAGGAGAAGAAAGAATCGTAACTAGTATTTTTTTTATATACAACATTTGTAACTTTTGTATTTGATTATATTTGACTATTATTTTTAATTTTGTAATATTTGTCTCGTTTACTTTATTTATCCAATAATTTTAATTGTATTTTTTTACAACACCTATTGTAACAAAAACTAAACAACAAATACTCTTAAGTAAACATTACTTTTAGAAATTAAATTTCGGAATTTTATAATATTTTCTTACTTCCAAAATTTAATTCTTGAAACGAAAAATCTAACCACAAATTCAATTGCATTTTGCTTGGATCACAAATTGTTATATACTTGTCATGAACTCATTGGCCTGAATTTGAAAAAGTAATAACATGTTCAGGTTTGTCCCTCAAACTCCTTATATGTATTGATGCTAACCTTTTGCACAGAAATATTGACATCAATACATATATGTAATGGATGATATCTCATGTTTCAGTTGCATGTGCTTCAGTTTTGACGGTGTTTTCTTCTTGCGGCCCTAGAGAACTTAAACTTCTTTTCTGTGTGAATTTCATATTGTTTCTGATTACTTGTCTTCTATGCTATCTAGAAAGGAAATCCTCCCACTGGTGTGGGAACTAGCCTTGCACTGGAGACAATAATTCAGAATTATCCTATAGATTTCAAGCCCAATAGGTCAGTGTTCTTCAACTCATACTTTGCTTGGCCTTCTTGTTTTTAACATTTTATTAACTCCTTGACACTTGTTGGATTTGAAGTTTTAATATTAACAATCTGTCAGATATTATATTAAGGAATTTTATCAAAATAAAGGACCAATGCAATTTGACTAACTAAAAAAACAATAAATAGGAGAAGTGTGATGTAGACATGTACTAAGTGTGATATAGACATATACTAAGTGTGGTGTAGACTTATAACTACTGCATGACTTCTTCCTTTTAAAGCACGAGAGGAACACTCAATCTCAAAAAGAAGATTTAAACGGAGAAATTGTTGATAGACAAAAAGAAAAATCAAATCCTATCATCTAGAAAGTTTGTAAGAGTAAGTTCTGTTTGATTTTCTTGATTTAGATTATCACTTGAACTCTTGAAATAAAATTGGATATGGGACAAATAAAATGGATATGATATCCGTCGATAAAGTTCACTCTATTTATAAATGTTTTATAAGTTTAAGTTGATTAGAAAAATCTGTTTTTTATTTTGATTAAACAAAATTTGTTATATTTAATTTTATAGATAATGTTTTTTGATAAATAAGCTTAACATTTTTTAGAATTTACTCACATGTTTATATATTGTACCTTATGCTTAGATTTAGAATATGTTCTACACTTGTATTGGATATTGACTCTTTAAAAAGTGAAGTGATTTTTATTCAATTGAATTGAGTGATCCAATTGGAGCCGTGTTGTTTTCTCTTATTGAGTTTTAGAAGTTTTTATTCAGTATGTGTTTTATTATCTTTACAACCTGATCATCTGTTTTATATTTTTGGAATTTTATCATAATTGTTTTGTTAAATTTTATAAACTCAATTCAACCCCCTTCTTGAGTTATTATCTTTTCAATTATATTTTTAATTTACACAAATAACACATAAACATTTAGTAGTATAAAGCTTGATTGTTGGTTTTCCTAAACTGAAATGAAGCCAGCACCAATATTGTTGTTTGTTACATAGGAGGAGGTGGTCTTCTGGCGCATGAGTTAGTTGCTCAGTTATGGGAGGAGAACTTTAAGGTTGAGAATTGAGATATCCAAACAATTATAACATGCAAAATTGAATATTATTACTTGTTCACTCATCTTTCATATTTTCACATACCCGTAATCCAAGTCTTAGGAGAGTATGAGTATGCTAATGAACATGGTTTCAAATGTCTTGTCATCATCATAGATACAGATTATGCAAAAATTCTCTAGTGATCCATCTTAATTTTAACCCCTCTTTGTCTATATAAATATAAGTAATGTGACATATTCACCATCCATTTTTTTTAGGGTCATTCCTTGGATGATGTCTTCTATCGACATGTCAACCTATTATGCTCCATATCTAAATTTTAACAAGTGTTTTCCTTGAATCTCTAATGTTTTCCTTGAATCTTAATGTTATGGACTTATGGTAAACTTATCAACGTTCATAGCAATTATATAATAATTTTATTAATGATCAAATGTTGTTATTAAACCGAGGAACATTGCCTATATGTCAGCATGTAATCTGATCACAACACAATGTTAGATGCTAATTAATTTAGATATTGACGCGAGATTCGACACCTTGAATATAAGAAAGAGAAAAATGTTGAGAGAAAAACCTAGTCAAGTTCCTATCTGATGCTATGGCAACACAATTTAGAAATCCATACACTTGGATTTGATGGGATATTCTTAGAAACTCAAATGTTTTACCTTCAACATTAATGGTGTTGTTCTCATTTTATATTGAATATTTTCAGCAACTATACAATGTTACGAGAGAAACCAGATTATCAACATCAATGCCTTCCATTTTCCATAATATAAAAGAGAATGTGTATATTAGTTTTGTAGCCTTGTTTGATTGTCATCTCTCTCACATTCCCTCTCTCCCCTTATGCATAGTTGTGATGATGTAAATATGTACATAGTATATGAATAGTTGTAATTCTTTAGCTATTGATCATTGATGACCTATAGAAATTATAATTTTATCGTTTTTCTTTTACATTATCTTTGAGTACTTTGACCTTTTAATCTTTGTTTGGATGAAATGAAGTGTGAGAGAAAGTTGATATTTAAAATGAAGTAATTTTTTTATATAAAAAAATTACTTCTCTTTTTTTTCACCCACTACTTTTCGTTTTCATTTCTCAACTATATAAGTTAATTTGTTTCCCCTCAATCTAAATATACAATCGTAGAAACTGGAATAAAAGTTGTATAGAATTATCTTAGTTTAGCTTGGGTTGCTTGATTTGATTCTATACGTGGGAAAGATTAATATGCAGAGTGGTGCATTTGTACAACACAATTATCTTAATGAAAATAAAAATTAATATCTGCATCAACTATCCGTAAACGTTCCTATATGAATTCCTTGAATGAAGAAAATCACTTGCAAAAGTATAGCTAAGCCTTATTTTTTTAGAAAATAATAGAATGGTTTAATAAAATTGATTTGATCAATAAGATATGATTATAAAAGTTCTCACAAATACTAATTTTTATAAATATAGAATAGCTTCATACCTTCTTCTTTTTTTCTTTCCTTCAACCATGTAAATCTATTAATGTGTTGGAAAAGCAGAAAATCAATAAGTAATTTATAGTTATCTTATACCAACCTAATTTACATATTTTTTAATTTACCAAAATAATACTAAATTAATTTGCTATAGTTGATGAGATTATTATAATCATCAAGGGATATAATTTGATGTCTGTATCAAATTTAACACTTGCTGTGATATAATTTGCTTTAGTTCCATGAGATATATTTTATAATTTAATTTATAATTTTAAGTTTTTCTGTAAATTTTTAATTATTATTACTTAAAAAATTCAACCTTGTTCATTACTCTTGTGATTTTTGTACAACTTTTTTCTTAATGTAAAAATAAGAATAAATTTTCTCATTAAATTTAAATATGGAAAATTGTAATAAAAAATTTTTGTTTATTTTTTTAATAACATAAGTAAGTGAAACTTAATAAACATTGTGCTATACGAAAAGACGTGTTATCAAAAGACACATACAACAAATTGGATCTTCTCCTCTTGTCACTGCACCAGAAAAAAATAATAAAGAGGAAAAGAGAAAGAATTCAAGAATAGAGAAATGTAAAATTAAAGTTGAAAAAAAAAAGGGAGAGAAGCAAGATGAAGGGTGAGTTTGATTGTGTGGAAGAGAAAAAAAAATGAAAATTAATTATAAAGAAATATTTGAATTAAAGTAGAGAGAAAAAAGTGAGATCGATCCATGCATAATTTTAAAAATTCTCATCATTTTTCTCCTATTTTTTCACAATCAAACACACACACGAAGAGAATGGTGAGACACAAGAAGAGCCATAACAAAAATCCACATATTTAAAATATTTACCTACTCACATGCCAAAAATAATGCTTTCCCAAATTACAAAGACACAAACTGTTTGTAGGAAGACAAATTTTCCTATCATCCCATGTGGGAGGACAAGTGATCTTTGAATATTTATGATTATATTATGGTTATAAAAATATTGACGGGTGGCCCTTATAGCTCAGTGGTAGAGCGTCAGTCTTGTAAACTGAAGGTCCGTAGTTCGATCCTGCGTGAGGGCATTTTTTAATTAAGTTATTATTTAGCCTAATTTTACTTTAGATCCATTAAATTTCACACTTATTTTATTTTAATATATTTAATTTTACTGCTTTGTGTTTTAAAAAGTTTCATTTTAATACTTTTTGCATTTTCTGGCAAAAACATTCAAACTTAGTCAACTTTTAACTTTCAAATAATTAATGTAAAATAGTGAAGGTTTTTCCGCCACTATATTTATTTTATTTTTTAAAAATAAAGCACTCCAAATGTTTCCCATAATTGTTCTCGTTCTTTCGCAACATGGTGCTGATGCGGCGGATTCCGTCTACAATACCAAACTCATTCGCGGGTTCTGCCACTCTACAAACACTCAACCTTGATGTGGTGAACCGCTGCGACTTCTTGAATCCATGAGGACGATGATGCAATATCGATGTTGTGACGACAACAGTGGTGCGATGGCGAGCTTCATGGCCAACACTAATGGAGGTTCCTATGTTTGGAGGTTCCTATGTCGATGCTGCCCCTTCATGGTCATCATCGGATCTCTCTAACCCCTTTGACTTTTCCTCTTCTTTATTTATTTCAAAGATTGAAATTTTTTGTTGTGGTGTTCTCTAAATCTAGTTTTTCCCTTGATGGCTTTGGGGATTTTGGTGGATTTGGGGTTGTGATGATTCTTTTAGTTCTCTGCATCTGGGTTTGTTTGATAATTTGTTTGGGTTTGTGGAAAGTTGTTAAAGATCTGGGTTTTGGACTACGAGGGTCATCAATTTTTTTTGTGGTGGTTTATTATTTTTAAAATAAAATAAAAACAATGGAATTTTAAATTGTCACTATTTTATATTAATTATTTTAAAATTTAAAAGTTGACAGAGTGTTAACTTTTTTTTGAAGGAAAATGAAAAAAAAAATGAAACTTTTAAGAACATAAATTATCAAAATTAAACGTTTAAAATTTAATTTACCAAAAAAAAAGTAAGTGTAAAATTTAATGAGGCAAAAGTGACATTAGATTATTGTTCTTTCTCCTTATTTCTGTCCTAAAATTTCATTCTCCTTTTTTATATTTTTTTTCGCTTGTTCTTTTCAAAAAAGATAAACAGAGATGGAGAGAGTTAATTATGAGATTAAGAGTTATAAAATTTAATTCTATCCGTTTCAATAATATTCCTAATAAGTGTTAGAGTTAACAAGGAGAAAAATAATAAGGTACGGAAAAGAAAGAAAACTGTTCAAAAAAGAATTCATGGACAATAATCTCAATCACACATGAGAGTGATGAGACAATAGTGAGAAGGTAGAAATTAGCATAAAGCATTACATCTAAAGGACAACAGTTGTTTATAACTTTGTTTTCAGAAACATTTTTGTATTTCAAAATTTCTTTATTCAGGAAAAGTACTACTGGTTATTTCAAATTTGTAAGTGCACTTCATACCTTTTCTTTTCTGTATTATCTCTTATTCAAAATTTTAATAGTATCAATTTTGCATTCTTTTTCCTTATCCTCAAATTCTACTCTATTATCTTCTTCAATATGACTCTCTTACTAATAATTATTTGTCACTCTTTTGGCACGAGAGCCTAATAGAAGATGCTTAGAATTTGGTATTAACTTGGTTTCTAGTAGAAGTCTAGAAATATTAGTGTTAATTTTATCACTGATAGATCCTAGGTCACTAATCAACGTCTAAATTAAGTGGTCATGGCAATAAAACGTAAAAAAGGTAGTCAATCCATTGACTTAGTTTAAATTTCTGTTAGGAGATAGTCCCGGCACATAAAGCGCTAATAAAGATTAAAATATGGCCAGATTTCTATAATACTAAGTAATCTTAATTTAGAAAGATAACAAAAGTATATTAAGATCCTTAATATCAAGCCAATAAGAAGAAAATGTAAATGGCTAGTATTAAGATATCTTGATAAAATTGGTCAATACCTCTGGATAAAAGAAAGAAACATATTAACAACCTTAAGATTTATTATCTTTAACTTAAGAGGAAATACACATGAAAGAAAAAGAATGCTGAACCAAGAGCAGACCACAATAAACATATTGCGTTTGAAAGTCTTGGTATTAAGTTCTCGAAGTTTGTTTAATAATTTTATATTGGCAAACCTAATAATCAACTTGCCCTTATAGCTCAGTGGTAGAGCGTCAGTCTTGTAAACTGAAGGTCCGTAGTTCGATCCTGCGTGAGGGCACTTGTTTTTTTATAATAATGTTTTTCGTTCTTCTTTTTCCCTACTTCTGTGTTAAATTACATAAAGTTCTATTATTTTGGACTCTTCAGTGATCTCAATTCTCAATATCACAAAGTACTGCTCCTAAGCAAAAATCCAATTTGTCATTTAAACATTAGATTATAATCCAACTCTTTCAGTTTCAAATGAATCAGAGAATTTAACGTAGATGATAAACTTTACAGAATTACAGCCAATAAAACGATACCATAGCTACATAACACCCAGTTGCATAAAAGAATGAAAGCTCTCCACTAGGATTCTGAAACACAGCTCTTAGAGGAAGAAATTAAAATAACGGTGAACGCTGCTTTTAATTCAAGAAAAAGGGACCATCTTTGTCTTAGTCCTTGACTTTTAACATTATAACTTTTTGTTCCTGTATAACTCAAACTTTAGTTCCATAAATTAACACTACTAGGGGACGAAAACTTGTGATTTTACTGACTAAAATTTGTGCATTTCAAAAATCTAGGAAACAAAAAACTTAGAAATTTTAAAAGTGGGAGACTAAAACAAAAGATGAACCCATTTTTCATGAACTAAAATTACTATTAACCCTTAAAATAATAATTGTCAGACTTGCGTCTATGATGAGACTCAATAAACAAAGTTACATGAAACAGCATTACATTAGCAATGGTAGCAGCATCTGTTGAGGAAAATCACCTCACAATTTCGCACCACATTTCCATTGCTAAGAATCTAAATCAAAAGCCACAATCACATGAGAACTATAAACCAGAGAAGTTTTTTTCCTTCAAATTTGACATACATGGTTAGAAGTTGTGCTGCAAGAACATCCTCTCTCTTGGAGAAGCAGGACCAATCTCTTCCTCAAGGCTTCTCAAAACATCAACATTGCCCAAGTTCTTCCCTTCTGCATTATTGTTCTTCCCATCAACATCTTCCTCGGACACTGATGACTTTCTCCTCTGAGAAGATGTCACACTAGGGAAAGTTATCCATGAGGGTGCTCTAAACTCAAATCTTTGGTCCTCAGTTTCTGCCACATCAGTCTCAGAAACTGACCTGTTTGAAGACCTTTGAGATGACTTCTCGTGTAATCTGTTGCTTCCCAAAACCACCTCAGTTGGCAAAATAGGCTGCTCAATGCATGGACTTCCCATTAACTGTGCAATGCAAGATCTCCAAAGCTGTTGTTATTTTATCCATTGAGGGCCTCTCTTTCCCTCTCATTCTCACACACTTACAAGCCACATTTGCTATTCTCTTCAATGCTTCAAGATCAGGAGGAGGCTTTAAAAGCGGGTCTCAAATCGCGGTTATGTCTCCTGATTTGATAAGAGGCACTGCCCATTCCACTATGTTGCCTTCTTCATATTGCATGTCAATTGCTTTTCTACGACTTAGAATCTCCAAAAGGAGAACACCAAAGCTATAACATCATATTTTGTTGTGAGGTAGTGAAGCCTATAGTACTCAGGATCAAGATAATCAAGAGTCCCAGCTGGGAGTTCAGCCAAAGGGAAACCACTGTCTGCAGGATCTAACAATGATAAACCAAAATCAGCCACTCTTGCATTGTGTTCTTCATCAATGAGAATGTTTGAGGACTTGATGTCTCTATGAATCACTGGAGGGCAAGCATAGCCATGCAAGTATTCGATTCCACGTGCCGCTTGAACTGCAATTGTCACCCTTCTTATCCAATCTAGTTACTCTCTCAACACTTGGTTTGTTCCATGCAAGTTTTGGTGCAAAGATCCGTGAGCCATGAACTCATACACAAGAAGCCTCTCTCCACCTTCTTCACAATACCCTAGAAGGTTGAGCAAATGAGCATGGTTCAACCTTGAGAGCAAGTCAAGTTCAATGTGAAACTCCTTGGAATTCTTCTGCATGTTGGGAGACACTATAGCCCTTTTGACAGCAACAACTGTCCCATCTTTGAAAACTCCCTTGAACACACAAGAAAAACTTCCCTTCCCTACTATGGACTCTTCCTTGAATCCACCGGTTGCGGTTTCAAGCTCCTCATAGGTGAACATTTGAGCCCTTCTGATCTTATTAAGTTCCTCCAAGTCTGGCCTCACCTTGTTCTCGTTTATCATATGCCAAATTGCATGCACCCTTCAGATACATTTCAGGAGGACAAGCACGTGCAAACATGAGAATCCGGTGACTTGCAAAGACTCTTATGCTGATCAATTGCATAGAAGTCAGGAGCACATGGAGAAGGTTGGCACATTCCTGGTGAAACAGCTAAAGGAAGAGAAGTGGGAAAGCCAACACCCCAACATAAAGGCATAAGAGATTTGTCAGCAAGAACTGCACAAGTAAAGTAATCACCAGCAGCAACTTCAAAAACCTTAATCCCTTTAGGAGATGGTGAACTTGGTTTGATGATAAATCCCCAACAAATAACTCCACGGTCATAGCTCTTAATGCCACATGCATGGAACTTCCCTCCCACTACAGAAAGCATAGGGTCATTTGGTGCCAAATCAACGTTTCCTTGACCTGCATGTGACACTGAAATTTCTTTCTCAAGGTTCAAGCTTCTCCCCCAACAAAAAGTTTGGAGTTCACCCCTTCTGAGATTCCACAACATGGTACCCCCCAGCTGAAATTTTCCGGAATCTCGTGTCATGTGGAATCAAACTAATCACTAGGCTGTTAGTCTCATCACCCCAGCAGAACAGAGTCCTGTTCCGAGAAAAAAGGCCACGGTTGAATTCCGAACCTGCTGAGATTGATTGAATCATTCCACCAACCACATAGTTCTTGGTCATGTTGTAGCCCCAGCAATCAACCAAGGAAACGTTCCTGTGCCTTCCAGTCATAGGTTTCCTCAAGCCACAAACATGGTAATCACTAGCACTGATTTCTAGGTATTGTTCTCCTTTGATCATAGGTTGAGGCACTCCCATTTCAATGTAGGAACTGCTTCCCCAACAGTATGGTTGATTAGAACCCATTAGAAGACCACATACAAAGCCTTCTCCAGTTGTTAGGCCAAGGAATGAAAAATGTGTTGGTGTTCCATAGATTATGGCTGAGTTTGATCCATAACATGTCACTGTGTGAGAGCCATCAGATTTCAAACCACAAAACACAGAACTCTTTTCGCCGTAAGAGATGGCAATAGATGACATGGAACCAAGGCTTGTATTCCAACCACAAGTGTGACAAAACCACCAGCTCAAGTAGAAGCCTAAGTAAAAATTGGTTCACATTGAAACCGTAGATTGATTGGTGTTTTAATGAGAACCCCATGGTACAATGCAACCAAAGTATTACACAGATAAAAAAAAATGTAGAATGTAGAAAATTCAACAATAGTAATAGCAAAATTTTTTGCTCATAGACTATGGCTTTGCTTCCATTGACTTCTCAGAGAAAACTGGTTGGTAAGAGTAAGACTAATGCAGTTTAGAGGGAAGAACACGTCTTGCAAACTTCATCTAATTAAGAACTAAAACACCATTCATTTGGGTCCCTCCTCCATTTAAATTCTTCCCACTTTCCGCTCCTTTTCTCCCATTTTCCTGGCCATCAAATTCCAATGCATTTTTTTTTTCTTTTTGAGTTGGTGTGTGCATGATTTGATGAAGATTATTTTCTTTCTTTGCGACTTAATCACACTTAAAAGTTCTTCACATCTTTTTAAGACTACATTATGTGGGGATCGAACTCAAGATTCTTGTTATAGACTCTCAGCAACAAATCATTGGTCCTAGTGTTACTGACTCAGTCCTCTTGAATAAGATCTCATATTCTAATTGTGGATGGATGAAGAAAACGTGATTAAAAAAGGAGAATCACACTAATGATAATCAATTAGGTTTTCTGACAAAGATAAATCGTGATAAAATCAATAAATACTCCATAATAATAATATCATTAAAATAAATATAGTGAACATTTACATGATAATCATTAAAACAATATTCTATTAATTGAATTATTTTAAGACTTTACTTAAAAGTTTTAAATATCTTTTTATATATATTTAAAATTAATATTTTTTCACATTTCACGTAAATTTACAAATACTCATGTATATATGAAATATTTGTTTTTTTTTTATGAATTTAACTAATTTTAAAATTTTATAATCCTTTTTTTAGGATTTTTTTTATAATCCTCGTACTTAAGCGTTGCAAAAAATAACAGTATTTCCATTTTTGCTAAATACCTTCTACACTTTCGTTTTTATGAATGATTAGTTTCATTCAACAATAATTGCTCGCAACAGAGATACATTGAAAAATTGAAGTGAAAAATTCGTCTTGCATATTTGTACCTCTTAAACTTTGTACATCTTGCATAGGTAAGACTTGAATGATAGATAATGAGTTACTTAATTACCTTTGTACATCTTAAACTTTGCAAGTGTAATTAACCATCGACACCTAGCTATAACAAGAAAAGGAAAGGGACAAGCAATTAAAACTAATTACATGTTTTACAAGCCAAACTTCTTGGCAATCCGTCTTGCATAACGTGCTATATTAGCTACACAGTATGGCTGCCATTGTGTCTCCCCCTATAAAGAGTGAAATAAACCCTCTTGCCAGCTGATTAGTTCATAGACACCTGTTTGCTCCCTCAAATTGAAACAATAATTATAGAAAACAACTCTTTTTCATAATCTTAAGATGGAAAAAGAAAAAATACGAGAGCTTCGTGGGGATCTTTATAAGCAGATAATCTTGCAATTTGGGCTAACTAGTCTTTATTGATTAATCATATATCTCGGTCATTATATATTTTCCAAAATTAACATTGATATTGGATTTAATTAAGTTTTTAATTTTTAAAAATAGGCAACATTTTATGTTGGGAGGGGCCAAAGGCCCGAAAATAGACAACATTAAATAAGAGTACAATAAAATGTATTAATCAATGTTAGTTGTTAATTTTTATTAGAATGTTAGTGGGGAGATTCGAACCTAGTTATTCTCTCACTTTCAATCATCAAAATTCTTTTTTCAACCATCAAGTCAACCTTATAACTCATGTTTATGTAGTATTACATATGTAACTTCTTATGTATTAGCTAAATATGACAATAGGTCATCTTCCTTGGGACTCCACCACACTTAATCTGACTACCACGATGTACTCGATGAAAATAAGTATAAAAACAAGGTAGGAAACAATAATCTTATATTGCACCATATATTTATACAATTCACCATAATTATACCCTTGGGAGAGAGTGATCATTCATAAATGGATAATTGAATCTACCATGAGGACAATAAACGCCATGTATAAAAAGGCATAGAAAAATTGTAAACCTAACCCTAATTTGTATTCCTACATCCATATCACTCACTCCCTAACTTGACTCTAGCCCACACCTCATCCAACTTACTTGGCAAAGGTAAACAAAAGATAGAGGAAATGACAATAATGAATTGTACCATATATTTAAACAATTCACTATAATTAGAACCCCTAAAAGTTAAGGAAGGTGATCACTCTTGAAGGAGTAGCTGAATTTGCCATGAATGACAAAAAATGTCATGTATAGAAAAGGCATACAGGAAGAGATAAAGGTAACCCTAATATATTATTACATCCATAACACTCACGTCCTAACTTGGAGGTCAAAGTGTCTTTGTAGGTATTCCCTCTACTTAAGGAGGACAATTGACTATCACAATTTTTGTCCTTAAAAAACACCTTGATAGGTTAAAAGAAAAGAATGTTTATAAACTACCATAGGTCTCAACTCTTGAGCATTGTGAAACTTTTTAGCATAAAAAATCATTTCTATTGAAATGTCAAATGAATAAAATTTAATCATCTAACCACAAATTAATTAAATAAATAATTTTGTATAAACAAAATAAATCTTTCACATGTGGCAATAAGATATCTATAATTTGGAATAATCCTTTGTTTATTTGATTTGAAGATATTAATTAAATTATTTTAAACAGATGCTATATAGGTCATAAACTTCAGAAAGAAACAAGATAATAAATTGTGAATGGTGTGTCCAGATTAACCACGTGCATAATTTTTTTTCCATTAAGCATGCAACTTCTCTTCGTGAATCTAAAACTGTGGTTTTATAGAGAGAAAAAAAAGAAGAGGATAAAAAAAATGGTGTAAATATTTATTCGGTTGGTTGTAACTTAAAAAGACATGGAAAGAAGAAGAAAAGTGAGTCGCACCTCTAAATGTTTCAAGCTCAAGTGACAAAGAAAATTAAAGAAAAGATGGTAAGTTATATTAAAATACCTAGAATGTCCCTAATAACATTTTCATTTAATTTGAAGCATCAGTTATTTAACAGAAGGGTAGAATCGAATTATAAACATAATTATTATTCTGCCACCAAAAAAACGCAACCATACATAAGGTAGCATCGAATTGTAATTAGATGTCATTGATTTGATCATAGATGGTGGCATTCTCATTCTGCTTTGCTAAACCAATAACAACTCAAAGCAACTATTGGAAAACAATTGATTCGCCTATTGTAAAGCACCATTATACTTTACTTTTCAGATAACAAACGACTAACAACCGGTTACATTTCGAGCTAGTAGTGGGTACGTACCATTATACTTTTCAGATAGAAACATATTAAATTGAAAGTGAGATAAATAATAAAATATAAAAAAAAAATGTTTGATTTAAGAAACTAAATTAGAGAAAAAATATTGATTTTTTTGCTTCAAATAATAAAGATAATATGATATTATGAAAATGAATGTAAAAAGTTATAAAATGCTACTTTTATCAACCCTATCGAGTTTAACTGATGTATTAGATTAGAATTTTAACATTTTAAAATTAAGATTTTTTTTTATAAAAAAAGTTTTGTAGTATTCAATCATGATTTTTAAATGATATAAATAAGTTTTATGTTATTCAATTAAGACTTTTAAAATTTTTTAAGAAATGCAATAAAATCTGATAACATTCAATTAGGATTTTTTATAACTTAAAAAAAAGTCTTTTGGTATTAAAAAATATACAAATTTCGATGAATTATTTTTTAAGATGAATTTCATCTTACTTTAGTATAAAACATCTATCAAACAATCTCACTCAAACCTTTAAAATTTTGCTAAACTATTTTCTTTCTTTTTCTATTGGATACCAAACTTTCGTTTCTCTTATCACTCATACCATTTTCTCTCTTCATTACTCAAACACAAAACTAAGATCTACTCAATTAAAAAAGGTAATAAATAACTGTTAAAAAATAATATTCTTCAATATATATGTGTCATATATGTTTTTCCTATTCTTTTGAAACCAAAAAATGTCAAATATATTCTTCCCCTTTGCACTTTTTTCTGTTTGTTTTCTATATTAAATTAATGTTTGTCTTATATGTCAAGACTTACTATATTTTTCTTATACTAATTATGTCGATCAACCGCTAGATGCAATATTGTTGTGACTGTCATCTTTAATTTTGTCATCCTCATAACTCAA
Source organism: Glycine tomentella (assembly GCA_007407185.1). Lineage (NCBI taxonomy): Eukaryota > Viridiplantae > Streptophyta > Magnoliopsida > Fabales > Fabaceae > Glycine > Glycine tomentella. The sequence continues at coordinate 1,483,028 of PYAF01001934.1, forward strand.
TAACATACCTACAAATTTTTCACCATCATCACTTCCTTCTAATCTATGTTTATGATTGCACCCCATTTAAATATGTCATTGGATTTATCATTAAATAATTGTAATAATTAAAAAATCAGAAAAATAGTGTATAATTTTAAATCTATTGTTCAAATCCAAAAACGAGAATGAAAAAATGTTATTACAAGAAGAATTAATATAGGAGGACCTAAAGCTAAAATCAATTTAGTTATTAAAAAATTAAAAATTATATTGATTTAATTTTATCAAAACTTCATTTCTTATTACTTTATTAACTCTTCTAATTTTGAGTGTGTTTTTAAAAATCACAAAGTCCTTTTAAGTCTTACTATAAAATTCTTTCAAATCCTTTAAATTCTTATGATATAATTTCATTCAATTCAAACAATCATAAAAGTCTTGTAAAGAAATCTAATAAATGATAACATTCTTATATAATCTTTAAAATCAAGAAGACTTTTTTTATGTTAAAATAGTCTTTTAAAATACTAATTCAATACACTCCTAAAAATATATTTAGGACTTAGGAGTGAAGTTTTAAAAGAAAAGAGTAGAAAAAAACTTTCATGTCTAAAATTATATTTAACTTTAGCATTAAGGTTAGCCTGCATGTGTTTCAACACTCCAATTCAATTATGCCATATATTGGCCCACGTCAATCTAATTTAATGATAAATAATATGATCCATATAAATATACAATCAGAAATAGTGTCTTAAAGGATGCATATAAAAACAAACATTAACTTTATCGTTTATAAGCACCAAAAATAGAAAGAACTATAGCTCATTCTTTAACTGTTTAACCGAAATCTATCTGAAATATTACCTAGCTTTTTTATTACTGTGGGTATAACTCTTCCAAAAGAATGAAGCAACCTGCAACCAATTAACATGATTAACAGCATCATCCTAAATTTTGATTAATGTTAAGGGCCAAACGGCCTATCAGCATATAAGCAGATGCCAAAAATTAAAAGGGTGTTTCGCTTGTTTTCTGTTTTCTTTAATTGATATGATTTCATTAGTAATTACACACACAAAAAAAAAGAACCATCCTATTTCCATTTTGTTTCATGTGCTTAGTTTTCACAATTTTCTACATGAAATCTTAGAAACAAGGAACTTCTATGATTATTATTGATACCATATCGAGAATGAAAACAGAAGGCAAAGCATCTTCAATTCGCAAAACAAATTTAAGAGCAGCAACAAAATAATAAAATTATTTGGGTTGGAATTTTATGTATATTTATTTCAATTTCTGATCCATATGTTTCAAAAGCTTGATCACATATCAGACGATCATCTAAGTGATTTTCCAGAGACATAACAAATTTAAGTTTCTGGTATACAAAAAAGGGGAGAAAAAGGTGAGATACAGTTATTTGACTTCTCTGATCTGTCATATAAACATGTAAGATCAATTTCATGACCTATCTCATATTTGCTAATATGTTGCTCAAAATAAGGATGAGGGGCTAGTTCATACCTACTAAATGTCATTCTTCCTCTTTGTAATAGTAGATTATAATTCCATTAAAAAATCTCGAATACCCCAAATGACACACAAAGCACTTCATGAATTCACTGGACAAGAGATACAAACAGTATAAAAACACGGATGAATCAAACATATAGAAAAGAAACTCATTTCATTTCGGACAATTGAACCTTCTCAAATTGTTTCTTCTTAAGAACTAAAAAGATTTGTGCTAAAATAATTAATGAAAGTTATTTTTTAACAGAAAAATAACATCTAAAGTACATAACAAGCAAGGCAAGCCAACTGCCCGGCCTACCTTTTTTTAAATATACAACAGAAAGGTGAATAAAATAGCTGTTGCAGGTTTCAGTAAATGGAAAATAGCTAGAAGGCAACATGAAATGAAATTTGAATTTAAAAAGACTAATCCTTCGACTTTATTTGGGAGTATAGAAGATTTTGAAGAGTAATAACAATTAGAAAGCAGTTCATTCGAGGTTTAACATTTGGAAATATAAATGCATAAAAAAGGGGGATTTAAAAATTTACATCCTATTTAAATATCATGTAAATAGTGTAACTTCCGATTTATAAGACACTGAACGCTGCAATCAAATTGAATAACTTTGTTTACTTGTATTATATTCATTGTATATAGCTTTACTTCAATGCCAAAACAAAATGTCAAAGCACCTTGGAGATTAGCCTCATGGATCATCTAGGAGGCTTCACGTCAGTATTCTTCATGCTTCGTAAAACTCTTGTAGTAGTATTCTTCATGCTTCGTAAAACTCTTGTAGTAGTAGGTTTACCATTTGAACCTTGAATCTCAGAGTCTCTGTTTTTTCTCTTCTTAGGGAGCTCCATTTTAGAATCATGATTATTATAATCTAGGCTAGATTTCTTCATTGGATCATCAAATTGGGAGCATCTGAAAGCACAGTATAAATATACCCAAATCAGTTGCACAGAAGTGCTTTAAAAACACATGAAAAATATTACTAGGAAGAGTAATTACTCTGAACTCTCCCTTCCATCAACAATCTTGCCCACCTCCTGCAAACAACAGAATGTTTTTACATTCTTAACATAAGTAATTGCACTAAACAAAAAATATATATATACACATACATATATATATATATATATCAGGTACAATGAGAGCAACATTCCAGAAGCTTGCAAAGGATCATCAAAAACTTTTAGGCTTCCAATATTTAAATAGTCAACATTCTTTACCTCATCATCTCCAACACATCACAAACATGAAAAATAAAAAATTCACAGACGTGTTACAGTGGGTACAATGGACTATTCCGAGACACAAAAGTACAAAGAGCTTTAGTACCAAAATAAACAACCAACAAATAATAAGATAATAAACAGCACATAAATACTGATTAAATTACCACAAAAAAAGTACCATTTCAGTTAATAAGAACCCCAATATAATATCAGATATCAAAATCTAAAGACTTTGAGAAACAGAATTATTGAGGAAACAGCATTTAGTAATAATAATATCACTATATCTGTGTGATGATAAGAATCACTCTTATTTCTTTTTCTGTACTGGTAGATTTCAAATTCTTCGACAATTTATTGCATATGTATTTTAGATACAGATGTTTACATGCAAAGCTTAATACATTACAACACATTTGCCAGACAATGAACTCAATTTAATACATAAAAAATTTCAGTTTACAGTTCAATGAACTCGATTTCATGATCAAAAGGCTCTCCAAATTCCATCTGTCAAATACAGTATTATACCAAGCACCAAACATATACCCCATATATATATGAAAAAGTGTACATGCATCTACAAGGCTAGAGAAAGCACTATACCCATTCATCAGTTACTGATGTGAAATTGTTACTGTCAGTTTCAAAATTAATCCGAGTTTTGACTAGTCTACCCTGTTCCATGTCAGAAGTACTCTTTGGATCACTTAAATCCATGGAACCATCATTATCACAGAGTGAAACTGATGCATATTTATGACAACTTATAATTTCTGAATTCTGTAGTCCTACAGAACTACTTAATGAAGCTCCAGCACACACCACACCAGGGTTCACAAAGCAAGAACCATTTGGCAGAGCACAATCCTCAGAACATTCATTATCAGGTTTTGAATTTTGAAGTTCTAGCGTGCCATGATCTGACACTGAGTTGACAACAGAATCACAAAGTGACTTGATGAATGGCATATTGGTAGCATCTGAATCAATGAATTTCCTAGATGCACCTTTAGCACAACTGACCTCAGCGGAGACAGTTGATTGATCTTGCATTAAATTGTCTACCACATTTACATTCAGTTCAGCTGAGCCAGTTGAATGATTTTCCTGTAAATTATCTTTCACTTCTATAGTCATGCTGCATGGAGTTAATGAATCACATATCAATGGAATGTCATCTTTATTCTGTTGACCTAACTCTGTAGCACCATCTTTTGTCAGTTTCAAGCTTGAGGAAGATCCGGCTTGTCCATCATGATCCTCAATTTGACCAGAATTTGTACTTAACAAAAAGGAAGACTTACCTTGTGTATAATTCTCTCCTAAGCTGCTCAGATCCTGCCAAAGGCTTCGGGATTTGTTTCGATGCATTTTCTCACTTATGCAAACCTCATTTCTAAACCTGTTAATCCAATCTGATGAGGACAAATTTAAATCAACATGAAGATTAATTCCCACATCTGACCAGACATAGAACTGAAAAGATGATGGAGGAACCTCAGTAGCTGCTTTTATTGAAGAAGCAAAATCGTTCTCAACTGAAGGTGCACCTGCTACTGCTCCGACATTATTTTTGTGACAATTTAGCAATGTGCTGTCTCTCATTTTACCTGAATGTATGTCAAAGCTTCTTCAAGGTTACTTGGTCTTCTTCAAACCTCCTACATGCATTGTATAGTCAAAGCCTCCTGCATGTACTGAACACCATTAAATGAGACATGTTCTGACAGATTGTACCAAGAAAACAAAAAAATGCAATTAAAGATGGAATATTTTTTTATCCAGATCTGCCCTTGCCTTGTACACATCTATACCTAGTCGTAGGAACAATGCATTCTGTGAAATTCATATTATGAACTTTTTAAGTAGACAACAAGCATAGTTTTCAACTTTCGAACAATTGCATAAAGCCACAAACCATTAATGGAAGACTGAAATTTTCATTGTCTTCCTCACTAAGACAATCATCATTCTAAAATATATAAATTGCTTCCTGATTTCTTTAAAAAAATCCAAGAAGAAAATTTTTGTTAGAGAATTGAAATATGAAAGGCAGATATACAAGGTCATCAGTAACCATTTCTGCACAATTAAACCCAGGATAATCTTGTGGATCCAACCAAATTTGGTATCACATTCCAAAGTTGAAGATGACAAACATTAATGCATGAAATAAAGAAAAAATAGAGTGAGTAAATCCTAGGAGTACACAATTAAACTGGATTGGATTGGGTATCATCTCTGTAACTAGTTGATATCGTAATCACAGGATATTAGAACAAGTGGAATCTCAGTGGGAAACACTACATGCGAGAGGACGTGGAAAGGATATTGTTAGTGATACAGTGAAATATTTTTTTCCCCTCCGTATTAGGGGGTTTTTCCACATAAAATTTGGTTTCCTTCCACCTGATCGTTCTGTACATTTTCAGCACCACCACACTGCGATATCGAGTTTTCTTAGATCTACTTCAGCTTTCCCTAATCACTGAACAATTCCATTTTAAGAAAATCCACCTTAGAAAAAATAATAATACCTAAATCTCTTTAAGAAACTTTCTGCCAATTATTATTGCTTCTTAAAACGCTCTGTTATCATTGTGCATTTAATAAGGAACATTACCATTAGGGAGCCTTCACAATAAATCACTTACAATACATTATGGTTATGATGAGTGAGAGCTATCATATTAATTTCTAAGCAACCCCATTGCACATTTCATTTCATAGGTACAAAAATAGAAGCAACCTAGGTGAGGTGTAGGACACGTAGCAGTGATGGTGCCAAAAGAAATTTAAGTGCGTGTGTGTACGTTTGAGACCAGACAACAATGTGAGGGAAACATTCAGCTATTAAGAAATCGAAAAAAAGATAGAGAAACGATGATACCTGATGGCGATGGAAAATGTTGCAGGGAGAGAATAAGAGACAATGTTTAAGAGCAGAAAGAGGGGGAGGGAAGGTATGATTTGAGAGAGTGGTAATTTCGTGAATAACAAATTCCATTTCTATTCTATTCTATGTTGTTGTAGGGACAGGTATGGCATTTCCTGCGCCACGTGTAAGCGAGTAGGGAACAATTACTTACATCAACGCCGTTTACTGGGCCTCACTCTCCTCTCCTCTCTTCTTGGATGTGGATGGGATGGATTATGTATAATGGATTAGGCTCTTCAAATGTTTGAATTTTGAACACTACCTCCCTTATTTTGCCAAAACGTTATATTTATTTTTTTATACGCAATAAGAATTTTTGAACATGGAATTTTCTTTTTGATAATCTTACACTATAGTTTCAATTTTTTGAATTTGTCAATAATTATATTCCAGCTTATTTTTCAATGTTTGTGTCTAATGGCTCTCTTAATTTTCATAAGATATTAATAAATATTATTTTTATTAAAAAGTATTACTATATTGATAATGATAAATATCACATATTTAATAACTTTCTTAACTTAATTAAAAATACAAAGTACCAATTTGCTTTAATTAAAAACTAGCTAAGTAGAAAACATATATATACCTTTTAAGGCCATTTTTCCGTCTTCTATTTACCCATTCAATCTAAAACATAAAGATAAGGACTTGTTTGGGATGATTGTGAGTTTTTTATTTTTGAGTTTTATATATAATTTTCAAAACAAAATATGTTTAGCAAAAATGGAATTAAAATGACTTTTGAATCATTTTTGAAACATTTTTATACTCATTTTTTCAAAACCAAAAAAATAATATTTTGTGAATTTGATTTTTAATTTTAAGAAAAGAATCATTTCTCACATTTGACAATAATTTTTTTTATTGTCACTGTCACTACCACTATTAATATAATTGTCACCATATTATATGATTGTCATTGACATCACCATTATCACCAACACTATTACCACCACCATCATTAGTGTCATTATCACTATCATCAACACTACTGTCACTCTGTCATTATTGTTGTCACTGACATTACTGTCAGCACCATCAATGTTATTGTTACCGTCATTGTCACTGTCAATAATATCATCGTCGTCATTGTCCGTCACAACCACAACCAATGTCGTTGCAACCACCACCAACACATCATTGTCACAAACACCACTAACATTGTTACTTCCATCACCACTAATACCATATTCATCACCGTCGCCACCAACACTTCTACCACCACCACATCTTTATTATCATCATCATCTACATCACCATCACCACCAATGTCACCACCCGCCGTCGTCGTCACTATTACTATGATCACTACTGATATATCAATCGTTGTCGTTGCTGACATCACTACCATTATCGTTATTGTCACCATCACATAAAAATATTCTTAAACTAATTTTAATATGATACAAAACTTCCAAAACAGTTTATTTAAAACTAACCTGATTTTAAAAACTTATTTGTTTTTTAAAAAAAATAAAAGTTAGTTGTTATTTTTTAAAAAATTGAAAAAAATAAAATAAAAACCATCTCCAACAGACCCTAAACTAGTAAGACAAAGATCTTAGCTAGTGCTAAAAATATACAATGATGTAAACATATCTCATAAATACATATTTTACATAAAACTTTGCTTAAATGCTGCATAAACATAAAACATCAACATTTGCATGTTTAACATTTTTCTTTTTCGACTTCCCCGTCGTACAACAAAGTATTGAACTCAATTCTTCAAGGAGGGCCTTTCTTATCCATGTCATGATCTCATACTTCTATATCATACACTTCTAGGGGTGTCTCACTCTTTGGCGATGGGCAATGGCAATCGCACCCAACACCAAAATGGTACCTCAAGTCTTATGCATGTTGTTCCTTAATACTTAAACATGATTGTCATCCTTTGATATCCAAAAAAGTTGCTATCCTTCCTCCAAAGGACATTCCTCGACACTTTTATATATATATATATATATATATATATATATATATATATATATATATATATAATCCCTGACATTAACTCATGGATTAAAACATCATAAGCATGACTATAACCATGATGGAAGTGCATGTTATTTCAAGGGGTCTCACGCTTAGTATAAACATGGTTGTGCTTGGCGCACTAGATATAGCGCTTAGTGCTACGTACTACGCAAAGGTTCCAAACTTGTTATCTACTTCGTTGACTTTAAAATATAGAAACTCATATTAGGTTTGACTAAAATTATAAGACGTAAATTACATTTTTCTCAAACAAATTAACCCTTTATTGTCAATGTTTTTAAATTTTGATTGTCGATTTTTCAACAGGATTACTGTTTTAAGGCGTATGCTTGCTATCATATAAATGAGATTTCCCGTAAGAATTCAAATTTTGTGGGGCGATGATTTCAAATGCTATTATTTATTTTATCTCTGTCTCTTTATTTTATTTTTTTAAGATATGTTTTCGTAATTATGAAAATGTTGGAAATATGTCCTTACAAAGTTTTCAATATGTTTTTCTTTCTCACAAAGTTGAAATGCATCATATTTTTCCAAACATAGATTTGGATAAATCCTATCCGAGTATGAGATGATGACTTTTTTATATTGAATAAACATATAATTGATGTAAATATAATATTTTTTATATCAATTATGCATATAATTAATATAAAATAAGTTTTTTTTACATCATTTATGCATATAACCGATATAATAAATCATATTTGTAAATTCAAATATTCGAACCTTATTATAAAATAAAAATAACATATTTTAATTTTATAAAAATAAAAAATATATTCAAAATTTTACAAAAATAATTTTTCAATATTTTTATATTTATAAAAATGAAAAATATATTTCAACTATTTATTGTTTAAGTCCCTTATTGCTATTTCTTTCATATCAGTATTAGTCGTTGCTTGTTGCTATTCTTTAGCACAAACAACTCAATTTTCACCCATTCAGCTTTGCTGCATGATTCTGACACATCTTGAGAAAATGCTGAATAAACAGACCACAAAAGTAAATGATAATAAAACACCCAAAATGGGATATAAACCATGGAGCATGCAGCATGAATGCATGTGCCAATGCCCATGTTCATGGGAAATTAATTTGGGAATGAACCATTTCCCCGATCATGAAATTGAAATCTGGCGGTTGACATCTTTCATGCATGTAAAATTGTATTGTAAGCTGGGCACGGTTGAAATCGTCAAATTGTTAACCAGTGTTAATCCATTTTTGTTAATGGTAGACAAAATATTAACCAGTGTTAGTAGTTAACGATGAAATTAAAAAATATCTGTTACATAAAAATATAAAAAAAAATATATATTTAATATAAACTTTTAAATAGTTACAAATATTAAATATTTTTTTACCAATATTTTCTGTACATTTTTAATAGAGCCTTAATCAATCTTATAACAAATTAACAATACAATGAAAAGATTAGTTTATAAATTAACGATAAATTCACTTGAAAATGATTAAAAAAGAAGAGTTAGGCTAAGTTTATACATACAAACCTGATACGAAAAAGTAAAAAAAAAAAAAAAAAATTAAAAAGTGATATAATTGATCAATACGTCCTGCCCACTTACAATTCCCAGTTATGATATTGAAAATGATTGGAATTAATGATATATACACCATGGTACTCCTAATCTCAGGAATGTAATTTTTCAAGTTACATTAGGTACGGATGCAGGAGTGTATTAAGGGATCATTTTATTTTTGTATATTTTTTTAAATATTTAAATTCTAACAAATAATTATTTAATAATAATATGTTTAAGAAAACTATTTTTCTATTTATTTTATGTGCAAAACTAGAGATATGATTTATTACTAGAAAAATTAAACAAATATTAACTCAAAAATTTATTTTCTTATATATTTTCTTTTATTAATATTTTTTCTTCATATATACCTAACGGATTCTAAGGGTGGGGGATGGGGCCCTTGCTTGCCCTCCTCGGATCCCTCCTCGTTACAGTTATTTATTTAATTTTAAGCGTTAAGAAATTCCTATGAAGTCTAAAAAATGGTGTTTCTCTAAATTATTTTTGTATAATTGAACCGAATTAAAATTTATATAATCGATCATAAAAGAGATCGAGTGTGAAATAAGATAAATAATGATATAAAAGATATGTTATAGAAAGTGTGAGAAAAATATAAATTTAAATATAATTTTGATAATCTTATTTGTTCGATTCGTAATTTAGATTTTTTTAAGTAGAAATATTTAGTTTTATTTTTTTAGAAAATCAACATTTTTTGTCTAATTCTCAATTTTGCTTATATTTATTTATTTTTATTATATTTTAATTAATTAAATTATTTATTAGTGATATCTTAAATAAAATATGTTATGTTTAAAGTTCAATTGGATTAAAATAAAAAAAATAAAACTTAAGTAAAATCAAAGATTGAACCCAAAATTGCGAAATAATTTTTAAAATGGATGACTAAATTGTATGTAAGCCAAAAGTAAATATATTATATATATAAATAATACATCTTCAAAAATATATCTTTACACCTTGCAAGCACCATGTCACAGCTCACCGGCCACAACTAATTAGTGGGAATGAAACTGAAATCAGATAATTAAGTTGTACTAGTATTCTCTAAACATGCATGTTGTAATTTAATGAGTTTACAGTAATTATGCTTGTCTCTAATATAGGAAGCAATCCAGTAGCTTAATCAACCTCAAACTAATTTATTTCAAAGTAAACATAGCTAGCTGCACTGTCCAGTAATTCAACTAATACGGATATATATTTTGTTCATTTCTTGACCCGTGTGAATAAAGTATATAGTGCAAAAGATCAGTAACCCAATCACAGGTTCTAAAATTCAGAGAAAACAACTATCTGTTATTGGAACAAGTCAATAGAATAGTTAGGACTTAGGAAGCCATAATGTAAAGCATACATTTATAATTAAACTGTATAAGCTTGTAAAAAAACAATATATATATATATATATATATATATATATATGGGATCCACTTATATAAAAAATAATTCTTTTAGAGTTACTTTTTATTTTCAGTGTTTATTTTTTTAAGAATGATTATAATAGATAATTAATCTTAATCGTTAATTAAAAAACGAAAAAATTATTCCTAAATTAAGTGGATCCTTTCTTATATAATATATATATATATATATATGCAAAATTCTTTTGAATTATTTGACAATAATAAATTATAAATGGAATTAATTTCTGACTTGATGGTTATGGTTAATTACATTCCTAATCTAGGATATATAAAGGTCGAAGAATGGTTCCTTTTGCAAAATAAAGAATAGGTCTTGCCGTTTTGGGACCGCGCATAGCACATTTCTCTTACACTTTTATAACGGAGTGATACTAAAGGCTAGAAAATAGAAAAGGTCAATTGTCTTGCACCATTTAGACTTAGTAGCTAGTTGGATAAGTCAATAGTATTGTATCATTTTGTTGCCTCAGTCAAGCATCAATTCAATGAACTTAAAACGATTTTCAGATTTTGTAACTACACTAAGCGTCCGTAGTTCAATACTGCAAGAACCAATTATATTCAACTGTGAACAAAAACTAATTCTTCAACTCCACTGAAGCTCTAGAATTTATAATACCAAAATATGAAGGCATTATATTATTCTCTTCGTTAATTTTAAAAAAAAATTTGAACAAATAAACTCGAAAATAAACGTACACTAGTCAAGCTATGGTTGCTCACTTGTTCATTACGCTTTCCATAGGTAGGTACTTCAGCATGAAATTTCTTATAAGAAATAGTAAGAGGGTTATATTTGATTTTTTTAAAATTTAATTAATATAATGATATATTTAAATTAAAGCGATATATAATAAATACGTTTACTGGTTTATTTTAAAAATAAACTTATTTTTAAAAAAAGATTATATCCCTCAACACCATCTCGTGGTTTATACCTGGTCTTCAGCTTATATGGCGCACTATCTATTATAAAGTTATGAGTTATATCTATGGTTAGTTGGGCAACAAATGTCTGTTGGTAATATGTCAGCCCGATTATAACTCTATTTATAATAAAATTTCTCATTCCATTAATGTTTAGATTCTTCTTTCATTATTTGTTTGTTGAAATCTCTCTACTCTAACCGAGTAATTTGTATGGTTAATATGCTGAAAAAATTCTTTATTAAAATTTATTTATCTTTTTTTTAATTATCGAATTTCAAATTATTTATATCCCCTTTTCATCATCAACTTAAGTCACAAATTACCTATAATGTCTAACACGGTAACCATGACAGACATATGCTGAAAATAAAATTGAGATTCAATTCCTAACATAAACAATTAAAAATCACAAACAATAATTTTATGAAGGTAAAAGAAAGAATTTAATTAGAATGTAACATTTTTTACATTATCATCTAATTATGGACTATTATATATGATAAAATTATTGATTTTTATAACAATTATTTTAAAAATTATATCTAAAATAATTCCTAATTGATCAGTAATATAAAATATTTATGCTGATAATATAATAAATAAAATTAAACTCAAGAAAGAAAAACAAAAAATTAGTTATCGCTTGGTCTAAGAAATTAATTGTTAGGGGTTATAAGATTAACTTTGGTGGTGATGAAAAATTGGAGGAGAGGAACGTTTATAGATTAATCGTTATTAACATAAATTAACAACTAATATTTAAAAGAAGAAGAAAAAGATAAACAACTTTTGTCATGTTTAAAAAAATATAATAATTATTTCATTAATAAAATAAATGTTGTTAATATATAATAGTACAAGAAATATTAAATCTATTACAAAAGATTGGAGTTATTCAAAACACAAAGTAAGAAGCACATAGAAGAACCTTGACACCAGGAAAACGTAAAGGTCCAGGACAAGAAAGATACAAGGTCTATTGATTCTTTGTCTGTGTTGAAAAAGTCAGTGAAGAAAAAAACAACATAGTTCTCATTTCCAACACATAAATGAAGTTGATGAGTTAGGCCGTCCACTCTATAGGGTAAGTGCTCCTCCACCGAACACGCGCAAATAGAAATATCCGTTGAGGAAATCCAACTTTATAAAATCCTATTCTATGCCATGTTTGAATCTAAATTTTTTTAGAAATATTTTTGAAAAAATAAAATAAGAAAAAAAAGGAAATGAGCTTTTCTAAATTAAAATGAATTTTTTATTAATTCATTTGTATATATTATCTAGAAAAATTATATTGGTGAGTTTCTAAAAATTAGCTAATGGACAACTTATTTTTATTTTTAGAGAAATTCATTTTATTTTTTTCTTTTTATTTTTTCTTTTAAAAATGCTTTTAAAAAAATTTATCCAAACAAATCCTTTATGACCTTATCATTAAATTAAATTAAATATTAAATTTAATAATGCCGGCCTCATTTTCTTTTGGCGGGGACCATCTTCCATCGCTTAGATCCGTTATCAACGGTCACATGCTGAGACATGTAACTTTCTAAATTCAAGGTTTAATTGTATTTTTTTTTTCATTTTAATTTAAGTGAAATATTTTTTGATTTTGATTTTTTAAGATAATTGATTTTTTATTTTAAATTAATAAATTTGTTCTCTGTATCAATTTTTTAATTATAGTTTTTGTTTGGGTGAAATTCAATGCCATTTATAAAGATTTTGAGTAAAAAAAATAGTTTAAAATAGAAAAAATGGTCAAAAGTTAAAATTAATATTTTTAATAATAAACAATTTATTAAAAAACTTAAGAGACTCAAACTAAATGAATGTAAAATATAATTAAGCCCCAATTAAATGTAGCACCATGTACCAAAAAAAAAATTAAAAAAAATGTAGCACCATGATTTCTTTTGTTTGTAATTGATTATTTGGCATCAACAACCCTTATTTATGGACAACGCATCTAAGTTGAATTGCCAAGGACCAAATTGAATATACCCGCGATTAAAGCAATGATTTATATCAACGCGTCTTTGAAATAAAAAAATAAAGTTGCATCAATCACAATGATAATTGCAACCGTCCACCTAGCAAACACCTGTACGAGTGAAATTGCTGTTGTAATATTTTAAATAATAAAGTAATCCACTTTTTTTACTTCTTCGAATAACAGAGTTGTCACAATCTCTTAGATAAAATCACATTTTTTCGAATCATTTTTTCCGTATTTTTTTCTTTAAAACATTTTTTATTACTAAGAAAAACATACTTTAAGCACTAAAACCATTCTTAAAAAAAAAGTACTATAATCAAAGTATTTTTTAATATAAAACTATGAATTTGAGCCATCTCTTACCGTCGGGTCACGGAATAAGTAAATCAATTATCAAATATGACTTACAAGAAGAAAACACGTAAACCCTAAAATCATAATGTTACTAAAGTCAAAAGCAACATGTATATCAAATTATTTCCATGCCTGCTGTCATATGACACCTGTCAATAAAACAACAAATGATTATAGTACTCATCTCATACACACATGATCCCAAAAAACCTACTACATGAATTGTTGTTATATATATATATATATTGCAAAAGGCTCCTTATTTAGTGCCCAAAAATCTCTCAAGAAATCATACGAAAAAATCAACAAGCACTACAAATTCGCTGTCTCAGTCCCTCGTATACATCCAACTATTTTGCTTAGGATTTTCCTTCTTCATCAACCTCGTAATAAATTCGTCGAGTTCCTCCTTGTTTGATCCCAAACAATCTGAGAACCCTCTTTCAATTCCTCTTCCTCAACTCCATCGTTCATCGCTGTCCACTATTATTAGCAATTGGTATTTAGTAATTAATTAATTACTAACATTAGTTAATAATAATGGACCCTACGGAGCTGAAGCGCGTTTTCCAATTGTTCGACCGCAACGGTGACGGGAAAATTTCATTGAAGGAGCTGAGTGATTCGTTGGAGAATCTAGGCATCTTGATCCCGGACAAGGACCTTGCTCAAATGATCGACAGGATCGACGTGAACGGAGATGGTTGCATGGATGTGAACGAGTTCGGGGACTTATATGAGTCCATCATGGAGGAGCATGACGAGGAGCAGGACATGAGGGAGACCTTCAACGTCTTTGACCAGAACCGCGACGGTTTCATCACCGTCGAGGAACTAGGAACGGTGCTAGCCTCCCTCGGCCTCAAACAAGGGAGGACCTTTGACGAGTGCAAGAAGATGATCATGAAAGTCGACCTTGATGGAGATGGCATGGTTAATTACAAGGAGTTCAGGCAAATGATGAAGGGAGGAGGCTTCACTGTCCTTAGTTAGCCCTACGTTTAATGCAAAAGCATGTTTGCCATTACAAAATGTATCAAATTTTTAATTTAATTCAATTCACATCTTGTAAATAAGTTTGGCCATCTAGGAGATTTAATTGATTAATGACAATGTGTGCCTTTAGTTTCAAGTTGGATTATTCATAATAACGTTAAAATATAATTTAGATAATTTATATGATATTTTATTGTATTTATTGGTTCAATTTAATTATTTATTTTTTAAAATTTTATTTTAATTTTTATTTATTTTATTTTTGTAAAAAAGATGGATAAATAATTTTTTTTCTTAATATTCCTTTTTTTTATTTTCTCTTCTCCTTCATCTTCCACCATCTTCATCTCCAATTCAATCGTGATGTAACAAAAACTTCAAATCCAGATCCTTAGCATTTGCCTATTTTGAATAATACTAAAGCATGAATAATGATTCGAAGAACCCCTTGGATAACAACTGAATAGCATCATTCGAGTCGGACTCCACAATAAAGTGCTTTTCAATTTTTTGAATAATCAATATATCATGCTGGTTATTAAATCATTTAAAATATTATTATAAATTTGGGTATAACGATATTATTTTAAAATATAAAGGTGACTAGGATATATTATTTAAAAAATTAAAATTAAAATTATTTAGATATTATGATATTATTATATTAATCCCTCATGCAAGGAAATTATGTTTCATAATATTTTTCTGATCCAGGAATTATGATTGATAGAAGGTTTGCCCATATCATAATTAATATTTGATTTAATTAAGAAATAAATTATGGAAAGTATTTGATTTGATTTAAACATTTTTTTCTTCTGATCTTCTCCAATTTTTTTCAAATCAACTCCATACCCGCCTTTTCCTTCTGGCCTCTATTTATGGGAAGCACCTAGTATTTATTTGCTTGTAATTATGAGAGCAAGATAGTACTTAGCATTTGCATGTTGTATAAGATCCAGTGACAGATAACGCATTAAAGGTTTTTCTCAATGAATAATTCAATCTGAGCCGGTAAAGCCTCAAAACCCCTAACATATGCATATTCCCCTACACCTTATTCCATTAACAAATTCATGCATGATTCATATTTATGTATGTGTGCTTTGAAAAATTTCAGACATTTCAGTGTGATTGTGTGAATAGATTATGTTGCCAGAGGTGTTGTGGTGGCAAAGTGGAGAAGGAACTTAGAAAAATTAAGGTACGTAATCAACATGATTTTTGGTTAATGTTATGAATGAATTTGTTTTAATAGATTTTTTGGTGGCCGACTAAATCTTGATGAATTCTTGAGAATATGAAGATGAGAATGTAGATAATACATTCTCATGTTACAAGTTTTCAAAAAATATTCATGTGAATGTTATAATTTTTTTTACCTTTTTCTTCTTACATTATATTCCCATTAAGAGAGGTGGAAAAGTGATATTCTCAATGTGAAAATTTATTATTTAATACACATGTAATTTTTTTTATTTAAATTATTTTAAATTTTAAAAATTATTTCTAGAAATATTAAAATGTAAATAAATAAATATTTTAAAAAATAGACAGGAATAATATTCTCATGATATATTCCTAGGAATAACATTTCCGGTAATGCAAGAAGATTTCATGAACCAAAAATGAAGACAATTATCATTAGTAATGTTATAATGCTATTATGTTATTTGAGTCATTACACTAATCATATTCTAATTTGGTAACTTTACTAGTTTTTTATATTTTAATTATTTCCTACGCAGGAGTGACTGATATTGACATCGACGTCGAGAGGGGACTAGTTGTAGTTGGGCGTGGAAGATGCTTGCTTCAATACTTATAGTGGCTATTAAAAATGCGCTTAAGAAAAAAAAAAAAAAGAATCTTAAAGTGGAACTTATTGAACCTAATTCTGCTACTGCTAATGAATCTATACAAGATGTTGATGCCCAACATACGGAATGGAGCTGATGATAATGAGATTGTTGTCGAACATTCGGCAGGTGATCATGGAGCTGATGTTGATGAAACTAGAGTAGATGTCGGTGCCCGACACTCCTGAGGTGATCACAGAGTTAAAGAATTGTTTGGTTGGTTCATGTCTCCTCGTTCAAGTTGAAGTGTTGAAACTTACCGGAGTCAAATTCTTGGATAGTGGCATGCTATATGACAGATTAATTAGGCCAATTAACAACTTTATCTACCTTTTGTCACTATTCTATGTTATGTCTGATTTTCACTTCTTTGTGGAAGGATGCGTATGTAAAATTTATTATGACTACGAACATGCTTTAGGAGTCAGGGGTTTAAGTGTAGTTTATATGGTGCATGTTTGGTTTGTATTTGGAATTGTTATGTCGCACTTGTAATGAAGGTCCAACGGATAAAAATAAAATGAAAACAAAAACAAGACCCTGATCCTTTGCTAGAATAACTTTCATCTTAAAAGTAATTTTATACTAGATTTCTAAACATTCACATAGTTATTTTGTCTTATTCTTGTTCTTATTGATAGACTTCATAAATCTACATCAATATCAATATTATTTACACCTTTAATCCAAGTTAATTAAGATTGATGGTAGATAAATCCAACAATAAATACGAGAAAATTGAAAAAAAGTGAAAAAAAAAATAAGATAAGATAAAAGAAAAGTAAAGAAAAAGATGAAGGAAAAAGATTTTTTTTTAAAAAAAAAACTATATGAAACATATATATAATAAATGGTCTAATCTTCCACCAATCTTATAACTTTTATTCATAACCTGCACCATATATTTAAGTTGAGTTAGAGCATCTTTAGTGCTAAATCTTGAGCAAACATCTTGAACTCAAGATCTGATCTTCATTAGATCTCCCAATAGAGGAAATAAAGAGATCTTCAACATAGAGAATGAGTTCTTGTAAAAAATTCCTCAAGACCTGCACATTATTCAAAAAAAAAAATTTCTCTCTCTTTCTCTCTCCCTAAGATCTCAAAATGAGATCTACCATTAAAGAAAAATATTAAAGAGATCTTGAAAGATTTTTAATCCTATGTGATAATATAGGGTCCACCAAAAAGTGGTCTAAGATCCCAATTTGAGATCTACCACTAAAAATACTCTTAGAGAACTCCATTAATTCCATATTCATTGAGACTGATTTTCAACTTAATCAAATATATATTTTTAATCTAGATAACATTTTTCCTTTGTTAATTGAACTAGTAATTTTATAGAATTTCATAAATAAGAATGGCTATAAACACTACCACTTACTAAATTGTTGTTACATATTGCCCGAGAGAAATCATTATCATATATTATATCGTATAATAAGTTAAGGCCACGAATACTGTAAATCTGTTGGTGGAAATTTGGATGGAGAATATTCAGCCACAACATTCTCAACAGCAGTCTCATTCTATATACAAAGGAAATACTAGAAAAATGATGGAAGAATGAAACTCTATCAAGGGCGTTTGAATGTCTGTTATGAGTTATTACATTGTTGGCACAACTTGACAATAGTGGACTCAAAAGGACCTCTACATTGACTGAACTAGTTTCTACGACCAACTAAAAGTATCACGTTGTAAGTCGAATCTATCAGAGTCTATGTTGTTCTTTGGTTTCCATCTCCTTCACACTGTCTACTATGTTCTTCTTTGGCTTCCATCTCCTTCACACCGTCTACTATGTGCTGTATTTTCTTTGAAAGGTTCTCATTCTGCTCTTCAATTTGCTCAAATATCAATTCAAGATGTCTTTTGTAGGCCGCAGATCGCTTTTTCTCAGTTGCCAACTGTTGAGATAGTTCCCGAATTTTATCTTGTTCAGTCTGAAAATAGCATAAAAAAGACAGGTAATTAGGATAAAAAGGAACTGAAAAGTAATGAGGAATAGAATATTTACTAATCTCGCAAATTGCTCTTTACTTACATGGCGCTTTCTGAGTTGCATTACATTATGAGTAAAGGAATTTGTACAAGGGCAAGGGTAATGAGACCAATTTGAGCAAATTTCAAAAAATGTGAGGAAATGCAGAAGAGAAAAATTCTCTGGATTATGGATTATAATATAGATGGAAAATGTTAACAGAACCAATGTTATCCTGAAAACTTCGTTCTTTCATAGCCTGAAATTCTCTAATATTTAGCACAATATGAGAGCATCATGATCTCACTCAGATTTCATAACTGGTCTATTTAGCACAAGTAACACTTGACACAACATAATATGTACAGTTGTTTGGTAGTGAAAGAAAAGAAACTGACCGGATATTGTTCATAGTAGAAATCCCTTCTACCTTTGCCAGGAGTCAAAGGATGTGTGTGTTCCTTCACAAACTTTGCAACAACCCATTTGCCAGAACTAAGTTTCCTCACCATAATCATTGCCCTGCATCCAACCCTGGTCTCGGCCCTTTGCCTCACAATCTTTTCACGTTTGTCAGCCATTCTGAAACCCTCTTTGTTGCAAACAAGAGTGCGTCCAATAGCAGTTCCATCACGCCTTGACCGTGAGAGTTTACTCACACGTACGATGAATCCAACTTCTGTGGCATAAGCATTATAAAAAGCATGTGCTGCTGCTTCTGACCCAAACTCCTGACCAACATAGGGCTCTTCAACTGAAACAACAGATACTGTGGGAATTGCAGATGGGATAGTGATCCCTCCAGAGGAATCTTGAGTCCCGTTATCATGTTGATCTTGGTTATCATTTGGTTCAACAGAACTTCCACCTTCTCTGTTGTTATCAGCTATGCTACTAACCTCACCTATAGCAGTATTTCCTACTGATTCGACAGTAACAGAGCCATCAATCTCAACCTCCACTGCGGTAACAAAAGAATCTGGTATAAGATTTTCAGTGCACAGGTGATCTTCCAGTTCTACACAACAGTCTATGAAATTGATGAATAACTGATTCATTGAACATACAAATAAAGAAAGAACAAGTCAATAAACATAATCCTAATTCCCATTCCTTCCATCTTCTTTAACTGTCTATTGATACTCTACTTGTAACCAACTACTGATATTTGGGAATGTCTAACATATACACAGGAGTACAATAACACAATATGGCTTAAAATGAAATTCTAAAATTGAAACAAAGAACGTAGAATTCACTAATAGAGAGCAGCCTCTAAATCACCAAGTATTTCTCGAATACACTCCTCCACAACAACCAAACATGGATTAAAAAACACTTATCCCAGAGTCAGGAAGAGTTTCTGTTCTTCTGAAGATTCCTACATTATAAATCAACCAAACATGATATATATATATATATATATATATATATATATATATATATATATTCCAGCAAAAAAATTCCTCCAAAGCCAGTAAAATGATTGAACAAATAACTCCATGCCATGTCTGTGGGCAAACCTAACTTTAATCCCAGCAAGCAGATAATCTATTGCATACATTGATTTCATTGCATTAGTGACACATAATAAGCATGAGTTACTGAATCATATGGTCTCAAAAATAAGATCTTCACAATTTTTATGATGGAGGGAAGATGGGTGCAACACAGCAATCATGACTCATATTACCTTTATCTACTGCAACAAGCATTCCAAATTTCATTAAGTTTTCACATGTCCTGTCATGTATTGCGAATAAAATCTTAAACATGTACTAAAGCCAATGACATCTTTGGCCATTAAATCACTAATGAAATTGAAAGCTAATCATTTCACCCACATCAGAGTGGAGAATTGCACCTACGTACAGTAGTAACCTAAAAAGGATGTCGAATGCTTCCAAATGTGTGCATTTGCACAATCAATATATTCTCCTTTTAACAAAAGAGGATATTTTTTTCGTTGGATATGAACTTAAGTGCTCGCAGTGCTCTTCTCTGATAAATACATAACATGTCAATTACTTTTTATGCATCAACCATGAAAAATAACTCGTATGTCAAGTTTTTATCAGAGAACAGTATCACAAAAAATCTAAGTTTTGTCACCACAAGAAAAAAATGATAATTTATATTTCTGAACGGCTTTTCCTTTCCAATTTACCAATTCTATCATACCAAAAACTAAGCAATAACAGGAATTTCCTCGTCTCTAGCAAGAATTCGTAAGCATAAACGTTCAAATAAAGTCCAAAACTTTGAAACGTAAAAAGAGCAAAAACAGGACAGTGGAGAACAACAACAACAACAACAACGTCAAGCTTCAATTTTGAGTTATTTGCCATGCCCTTTAAAATTCTCTGTAGAAAATACAAAGAAAGAGGACTCTTGCAATTATGCAGCTATTCCCCCCAAACCACAAGAAAGTAAAACCCTAAAATTCCATACGAATCAAAAACCTCAACAGAGTTTACAAATCCGAAACGTATAGAAGAAATTGAAATTAAAAAAAAATAGAAAAAGGAAGAAACTCACTGAAAATTGGATCGTGATGGAAACGGTGTGTAATGCCGCTGATTATTTTTCGATCCTCTGTTCCGTGCTACAGAGAGAACACAGAAGAAGTGATTTAGGTAAGGCGAGGAATATATGGACCACCGAATGCACCCTATGCGTGTCGAAATATCATTGGACATACTCTCTTGAATAAAGTCAACTTTTAAGTTGACCCAATGGTTTCCTGCCAGGTGTCAAATGAAGTGGACTCAGGCCCGTAAGACTAGCACCTGAACAAGACCACCAACACAACACAACACAACACAACACAAACACAAACACAAAAAAGAAACACTTGTTCTTCAACAATGGCAACTTCGTATTCCGCAGCTTAAGGAGAGGTTCCTTTGCCCTCAGATTCTCGTACTCTACCTCGTTTTCGGTCTCTCCCGGGTTGTCTCTCACCTCTCTACTGTCACTGTTTTTTTTTTTTTTTTTTGCTAATTATAGTTATCTGCTAAGTACAATATGCAAGATTTCGAGTCGGGATACAATCTCTTTGCATATGCAAGACTAAGGCTGCTTACAATATATCTCCCCTTACCTTCGCATAGGGAAGAACCTCTGATCAATGGGATGCATAGTTTTATAGTTATCTGCTAAGTCACTACCCAAAACCAATTATACTGTTATATGGACAATATATTGAAGAACCCAACATGGTTTATTTCGTTTTTCCTCGTTGTTGGTTCTGGGTTGTCGAAAGTTTTAGGCTTTGAATTGACACATTTTTTTTATCCCCAAATGTTAATTGTTAGTTTGTTAATTTTTGTTAGCATAGGCATAGAACCTTCGACCTTTCCCTCCTTCTCTTCTTTCTTAACCACCCAATCAACCTTATATCTCCTTTGAATTGACATATGTTATGTGTAGGTGCTATTAATCTATTATGTTCTAATTCCTTTTTGTTTTAGGTCAGTTGTTGGGAGGACTCAATGTTCACCGTTGAGGCAGGATGTTCCGGTGGGAGAGCAAGGTTATTTGTGGGGTTTGAGAAATTTGAGCTATGGCAGGGTGAACCTTTGTGATAATGGGAGGGAAGACCAAGTTTGAGACTCATGAGGAAGAGCCTCCGAAGAAGGACAAGTGGACGACAAAGAAGAGGCTGAAGATGCAGAGGAAGAGGGAGAAGGAGAAGAGGAGAGCGGCCAACAGGAAGGACCCCTGCCGACTCGGCGTCAAGGGGAAGAAGAAGCAGAGATTTGCTAGTGCAGAAGAGAAAATCAAGTACAAGATTGAAAAAGTAAGCTATGATTGGATTTCTGCAGCATACTGCTTCATTTTTGTTTGATTTTAATGGTGTTTGTTTGCTTGTGTTGATATATATGTATGGAGCTCAAGTGATCAAATTTCCCTCTTTTAGGCTAATTGGATTCAACTAGAGCGAGATGTTAAATCTGTTCGCTTGTATATTCTTCCCTTTGAGGGGAAACTAAAAGTCAACATGCTTTGTTACAAGATGTTATTTTTATTGTACTTCTTGATTCTAGATGATATATACCTCTTTCTTTTTATTTTTTTCTGTTCTAAATTTTTAAAGCAATGGTAAATTTCTTGGTTGTGCTAGTTATGTTGTCCATTTGGAGAGTTGGTGATAGCAGTTATGGGTCTGGACTCTGGAGACATACATGCTTGATTTTTACTCATGATGTGTGATCCCTGGTTGTTTGTAACTTTAGTTGGTCAGAAAGATCTCTTCTTTCTTTCCAGCATTGTTCTAATGGGGAGTGATTAAATGATGAGACTATAAAATTTGTCATCAACAATCACAAAAATCTTGAAATGCTTATCTGCCTGTATATTCTACTAAAATTTTGCATGATTCTGGTTTTAACCACAGGCCAGAATTAAAGAAGCATTGCTCATTGAAAGGCTCAAACGATATGAAGTTCCTAAAGCTCAGGGTCCTGTTGTAAAGCCTGATGAGTTGATGGGGGAGGAGCGGTTTTATTTGAAGAACATGGGTCAGAAGAGATCCAATTATCTACTAATTGGCAGAAGAGGATTATTTGGAGGGGTTGTTCTCAATATGCATATGCATTGGAAGAAACATGAGACTGTTAAGGTCTTTTGCAAGCCTTGTAAACCTGGTCAAGTACACGAGTATGCACAAGAACTTGCCAGATTGAGTGGTGGTGTACCACTTCAAATTATTGGAGATGACACTATAATATTTTATTGCGGAAAGAACTATGAACAGCCTGAGGTTATGTCACCAATTGATACCCTGTCCAAGAAAAAGGTGTGTTTCTGTGCTTCATTAAAAAAAGAAAATTAAAGATCTGAAATGCATGATTGCTATAGTTTTTGTTCATCATTTAAAAGCACTACTGGAAATGAAAATTTTTTAGATATTTTACTTGCTGCATTCTCAGTTGCAGAAAAGTTTCATATCATGCAAATATTTTGTAAAATGTGGTGTAAGTAGAAAAAAATATTTTCACCTTTCCTCTCCGACAGTGATCAGAACCAGCATTGTGTATTTTCGTTATAGGATCCAACTCTTCTACAGTGAGGGGAGTGCACATAGAGGATAAACTATAAAGTGCACTTACAACTAGTGATTAGAAAATTAATGATTGAGAATTGTGATAAAATCAAACACATGCATAACAATATCTGTAATTAACTACAATCTCAATCATTGATTTTCTAATCAACAGTTGTTACTTAGAGCGCTTTATTTTTAGAAGTACACACCCCTCACATTAGAGGACCCAAATCCTTCATTATATTGAACCCATGTAATTGCACTAACACATGTCTCATCCATTCAAAATTGTTTTCTTATGACGGGCATTTACATTTCTCTATAACTTCATTTCAGACCATTTAGAAACTGTTGAATTGTCATACATGTTCTAATATTTTGGTTAGCAATCAAGCTATAATCAACATAGTTGTTTTTGCACTTACTAGCCTCAGTTTAAATGTCACTGCACCATTATTTGGTTCACTTACTGTTTTTCGAAATCTTTTGCCCCCCTTCTATTCAACTGTTTTTTAAATTTTAATTCTGCACACATCATTTTCTGTTTTGAATGTGACCTTTTATACTGTAGAAATAATAAATCTTTGTGTACATTCAACTTGACTAAAGAGTATCTGCTCTAATTGTTTTCTCTTGTTATTTCCATTCCATTTATAGGGCATTCATTCTGCATGTTTTTCTGCATCTGCTTGTAAATAGATACATGATTGGTATTACAAAGCCATGAAATCAAGCAATAAACAAAGAATAAGTTGGAAGTAGGATTAGGAAATTGTTCCAAGGTGTGCCAAGTGGTTAAGTGGGACAATTCAGTGCGAAAATATTGTGGGTGAAAAGCTAAGAAAATAAGGGGTTGAGCCAGGCTAGTCAAGAGTTTAAATTCGTAGCATTTGATCTATAGGATGTAGTTTCTTATGCCATGTTTTTTTGTGTATCACATTATAGTGATCTCCAGTCTGCATCTTGAAGCTGTATGGTCATGGACAATTCAAAACTCATGCTATGACTTATGAATTCGATAGCTGGTTGATTGGTTATGGTGTTAAAAATATTCTGCAGTTATTTTTCCTTCCTAAAATTCTTTTTAGTTATTTAAGAGAAGAAAATAAGAAGAAAATTTCTTGTGCATAAGTTAAAAATAGGAAAAAGTCAGAAGAAAAAATAAATAAGGTCTCCTCTCCATAAGTTAAAATTAACTTATGCATATGTTAAAAATCAGTTTTTAGAGAAGCTAATATGAGAGAGCTTCTACAAAAATACAAATAGTTGAATTGGGACATTTAGCAGCTGTGGTTCAGTTTCTCAATGACAAATAATAGTGGATTAGGTGTTTTTTAGTGACTGGTGATTTGTTGTTGGTTTACTTCTAGTTTTTAATCTAATAACTTAATTTTTCCTGCAGGCACTTGAGAAATCCAAGTATGAGCAATCACTCGAGTCAGTGAGGCGCTTCATTGCTATCGCTGAGAAAGAATTAGAGCTATATTGCAGGCACGTTGCACTCTATGGTGATCCAAACAGCCGAAATCCCTTACTGATGCTGGACGTTCCAAGTGGAAACTCAAAGGAAAAAGGGAATCATGAAGTTAGCGAGGATTTTTCAGCCAGTCTTTCAGAGACTGAAGCAGATTCCACGGAAATGGAGCTATCAGAAACAGAAAATAGTCTTGAAGATGAAAACATGTCAATGAATGAATCAGATTCTGAAGAGGACAGCATGTTGGATTCCTATGTAATCAAGAAAGAGAGGTATATGGGATTTGTATATTGAGAGAGTGATGAGAGAGAGAGTTAGAGAGAGAAACACTGGGTGGGCTAGAGGGAACAGTAGGTTTAGGTTCCTTGAGAGACGTAACGAAGGTCCGAAAGGGAAATATCATCTCACCTTCAAGGGCAGAGGGTATGACCAGTACTTCTCCGACGCTGGTAGGGGGTTTACACGGGAAACTCACCGGAAAAACTGGAGGGAGGCCTCTGACGTATCGACTTTTTACTTCACCCGTTTTCCCGATGATATGAACGAGAGAGACTTATGGTATGTGTTCAAAAGATGGGGAGATGTACGTGAGGTTTTTATCCCGAAACACAGGAACAGCCTGGGTCGAAGATACTAGTTTGTGCGGTTCAAAGGTGTAGATGATATTGGAAGGCTCGAAAGGCAGTTGGATAACCAAATTGTGGGGGGTGTTCAGATGCATGTAAACCTCCCCAAACACGACAGGGAGCAGAGAGCACAGTCGAACACGTTTGCGCAACATGGAAGAACGATAGCGGAAAATACCAGAACTGCAGCGGAAAAGGGGAAAGCTAAGGTTAACGACGGCCCCGAGGTTGTGGTGGTGGCAAATCCGCAGGTACCAAAACACCACCAGGATCGAACTATCTCTTATGCTCAAGCTGTCAAGACAGGTAACCAGACATGGAGGAGAAGGCGACCCTAGTACAATGGTCGGATGTCTGGAAGACCATCTTAGTCCACCGTCAGTTTATCTTTTCCGATAGGAAGCAACAAATGGTATAATGATGCCTGGGTGGGCAGACTCACGAACCTAAAAGCGTTTGATAGGTTAGAAGAGGAGCTGTTATGGAATGGCGATGGGGATGTCAGGTGCAAGTATCTGGCTGATGATATGGTACTTCTCACCGGACTAAATTATCACAAGGTGGATGTCATGCGTAGAGAGGCGGAAAAGGTAGATATGTTATGTCTGCAGGAAACCAAAAAAGAAGCTATTGATACGAAGCTATGCCAAGCTTTGAGGGGTGATTGCGATGTTTAGTGGGAGTACATTCCAGCAGTGAATAGAGCTGGCGACTTGTTATGTATTTGGAGTGATAAGTCTTTTAAATTGGTGAATAAGGTGACAGGCAGAGGATATCTTTATCTGAATGGAAAGTGGGTAGCTGATGACTCTACAATCACAATTGTTAACATTTACTCACCTTGTGACCTCGCACAGAAAAGACAGCTTTGGGAAGGCCTCAGGCAGTTGAGAACTGTAAATTTGGTGGGTCTTTGGTGCATAATCGGAGATTTTAACAGCATTAGAAGACCTCAGGAGCGCTTGGGAATAGGCCTCAGGGGTGCATGTGAAGGCTTAATGAAGGAGTTTAACGAATGGATTGCTGATTTAGAGATGGACGACGCGCCTTCCATTGGGCGTAAATACTCCTGGTATAGACCCAACGGGACTGCAAAAAGTAGGCTTGACTGTGCACTCGTTTCAGCTGATTGGCTACACAAATGGCCAGGAACAACACAGACCACTTTGGATCAGAATTTTTCTGACCATTATCCCATTTTACTCACATCATCTTCTGTGGATTGGGGCCCTAAACCATTGAGGCTGCTGGACTGTTGGATGCAGGATAAGTCTTTCAAACAGACTGTGAAAGAATGCTGGAACTCCACAGTGATCAATGGATGGGGGGGCTTTGTCTTAAAAGAAAAGCTCAAAAGACTGAAATTGAAGCTGAAAGACTGGAATAAATCGTAGTTTCGGAACACACAGCAGAAATGGAAGAACATTGAGGCGGAGATCAACAAATTGGAAATTGAAGCTGAGGATAGGCGGCTAAATCCGGACGAGATCAGTAGAAGAAAACAGCTGCAAGAGGACCTATTGGAATGCAGCAACATCCAATGCCTCAATACTTAGGCAAAAAGCCAGAACTAAATGGATTAAGGAGGGGGATTGTAACTCCAGGTTTTTCATATAACAGTGAACTGGAAGCGCAGACATAATTTGCTGAAGGGTGTCTTTGTTGACCGGTGCTGGATTCATGAGCCATCCAGAGTTAAAGCTGAAACCCGCCTATTTTTCAAAAGGAGATTTGAAGCACCTGACAGGGTGACTCCAAACCTGGATGGTGTTACATTTAAAGGGTTACAACAGCAACATAATGTGTCCCTCACAGCACATTTTGATGAAGATGAGGTGAGAGCGGCTGTTTAGGCATGTGGTAGTGGGAAAAGTCCTGGGCCTGACGGTTTTAATTTTAAATTCATCAAAGAATTCTGGGAGCTACTCAAACCAGAATTCCTCCGTTTTATGGGTGAATTTTTTGTCAATGGTGTTTTCCCTAAAGGTGGTAACGCCTCTTTTATCGCCTTGATCCCAAAGGGCCATGATCCTCTAGGGCTGGACGACTATAGGCCTATTTCCCTCATAGGGTGCGTATACAAAATAGTGGCTAAAGTGCTTGCCAACAGACTGAAGAAGGTTCTGCCACTAGTCATTGATTATCGCCAATCAGCGTTTATTGAAGGCAGACAGCTGTTAAGCAGTGTGATGATAGCTAACGAGGTTGTGGATGAGGCCAAAAGGAATAAAAGAAGCTGTCTAGTATTCAAAGTGGATTACGAAAAAGCGTATGACTCGGTGAACTGGGATTTTCTGTTCTACATGATACGAAGGCTGGGCTTTGCGCCAAAATGGATTACTTGGATTGAAGGGTGTCTAAAATCTGCGTCTATTTCTGTACTGGTGAATGGAAGCCCTACCGAGGAATTCACTCCACAACGCGGACTTAGGCAAAGAGATCCCTTAGCTCCTCTATTATTCAACATAGTAGCTGAAGGTCTTACCGGGCTAATGAGAGAAGCAATACAAAAGGATCTGTTTGAAGATTATAAGGTGGGGAACAACCTAGTTGACATCAGCATTCTGCAATATGCTGATGACACTATATTCTTTGGGAAAGCATCAACCAAAAATATCAAAACTCTAAAGGCTTTGCTGAGGGGCTTTGAAATGGTGTCTGGACTAAAATTAATTTTGCTAAGAGTAGATTCAAGGCTTTTGGGGTGGATGACCATTGGTCTAATGCTGCAGCCTCATACCTCAATTGCAGGCACCTGCCTGTACCTTTCTTATATCTGGGCGTACCCATTGGGGCCAACCCTAGAAGGTGTGAGATGTGGGATCCCTTGGTGACCAAGTGTGAGAGAAAACTAGCTACATGGAAAAGAAAATACCTTTCCTTTGGGGGGAGAGTCATACTCATTAAGTCTGTCCTTAGTTCTATGCCTATTTTCTTGTTTTCCTTTAGGGTTCCAAAAAAGGTGGTAAAGAGACTAGTTCGAATTCAAAGAACTTTCCTTTGTAGGGGCGGTGCAGAACAGAAAAAAATTGCTTGGGTCAGCTGGGACTTGATATGTCAACCAGTGGAATGTGGCGGTTTGGGCTTTAAAGATCTTGCAACTTTTAACCAAGCCTTACTTGGGAGATGGTTATGGAATCTGCATCATCAACAGGAAGAGTTATGGGTACAAGTGCTGACATCAAAATATGGTGGCTGGAGAAACATGCCAGGTCCTAGTAGAGGTGGTGGTGAATCTATATGGTGGAGGGATCTCTGTATAACATGTTTTCCTACTGATGGGGGCTGCGGATGACTGGAAAAATGAGGGGATCACCATGAAGGATAAACATCCACGCATGTTTCAGATCTCCAAACAACAACATCAATATATCCAGCAGATGGGAACAGCATCACATTTGGGATGGGAATGACAGTTTCAGTGGAGGAGATTCTTTATGGATACAGAAGTAGCAGCTGCTGCACAATTCTTAGAAGACATAGGTGACCTGGGTGTAAACCCACAGCAGCCGGATGTCTAGATGTGGGAGGCTGATCCTAGCGGTTTATATACAGTATGAAGCGCCTACTCATTCTTATATTCGGAGAGAACACCACTGGATCAAAGCCAAGTGTATAAGGACCTTTGGAACACCAAAGCCCCTCTTAAAGCACAATGCTTTGCATGGCGATTAATCGGGGATAGATTGCCTACTAAAAGGAATCTATGCAGGAGGAATGTAGCCCTGAACGACACACTTTGTCCATTTTGTAGGAATGCTGATGAAGATGCTGCCCACCTCTTTTATAATTGTGAAAAAATTAGGCCGCTTTGGTGGGAATCTATGTCTTAGATCTATTATTGGCGCCTGGTCGGTAACTCCTAAGGAGCACTTTTGTCAACATTCCTATTATTATCTCACGGGGATCTGTTCTAAGTGGTGGATAACATGGTGGATAGCTTTATCGTGGACCATATGGCGACATAGGAATAGCATTATCTTCCGTAATGATAGTTTTAATAGCCAAAAGATTATGGAAGAAGCTATCTTCACTTGCTGGACATGGGTTAAAAACCTAGAAAAAGTATTCAATATCTCGTTTCATCTATGGTCCAGTAATCTGGGTAACATTTTTGTACCCAGGGGGGAATGTATGTTTAGTCCCCCCCAAACCCCCCCTGTTTGGGGGGTTTTCTTTTGATCTAACCTGACTTCTGGCTGCATAATTCACACTATTCTCATGAATTACGCCGCCATAGGTCCTCCTGATTTAGATCCCTTTGTAATTCCGTTTTGTATGTTCTGTTTTACATATATATATATATATATATATATATATCTTTGCTGATAAAAAAAAAAGAAAGAGAGGTATATTTTACTAAAATGCAAGATGAAAGTGTAAGTTCAACCACAGGTTCTTCATCAGTGTCTGAACATAGCCACTATTATAATAATCAATATTTATAACTAGTTCCATTCATTGGAGATTAAATATCTTTTGCTAACAGTTACCTTGAGTAAATAAACTAGTCATGGAATTATACCTCGGAGGAATTTGAAAAATAGATTATTTCTTTTCTTTGATGTTGAAAATCAAGTTTTGAATCTACCAAAACAACCATGGCTGGGCTTTTAATTTTACTGTTGCCCAATGATATGCCGGACACCTTGCATGGTTGCACTTGTGTGCATATATGTCTTAGAAAATACTTAGGGCCTGGTTAAAAGTATCCATTCAGATGTCCATAGTGTGAACTGCGAAGTATTATATGGTTTTGGCGAAGTATTAATATGGTTTTGCCTATGACTAATTTTTGTTAGGCCTTTATTTAAGAAATTCAAGTTCAATTTTTTTCAAACCAATAGCATATTGGTAAATACAAACCAACATTGAATCTAGATATTCTCAGAGATAGATATATTTCAAGATTATGTAAATAAAGTAAAAATTATAGAACCTGGACTCTTTTCTTATAACATGTCAAATGAGAAAACCGGCACTAACATATGCAAATCCAATTAAATCATTTATGGTTCCTTACTTCCTTTAGTATAATGTTGAATGGAATTTATTTTGGTAAAACTATTTTTAAAGTATCAAAGTGTCTAAATTAATTTTAGTTGTAGATTTTTATATTAGTAAATCTATTCAAATGAAGCTTGCACTTTCATTAAGTTACCTTTTTCTCCCCTCCCGAAATGGTCTCAATACAACATGAGGCCATGAACCTTGTGAGAGTTTGTGTCTATGACATGTGCATCCGAATTCCTAACAGCTATAGGGACCTGAAAATAGCACCTCTAATTCCAATTCCAAATGCAAGTACTGGATATTTCTTAAATTATATTTTTATAGCCAGTTACAATGGATGTGTATGGAGCGGTATTGATGCCATTGTTGATTATTTCTTGACACGTTGATTCAAAATTGCGCCAATATCCCTGATTTAAACTGTTGTTGAATGCTAATTATATTGATAATTTGTAATGGCATCTGAGTCACCTGACAATGCCACCTCATTATCGTAACTACTAGATACGATTATTTGAATTATCCATGATTAATTTTTAAAAATAAAATAAAATCATGATTAAGTTTAAAAAATAAAATTGAAAATTGAAAAATAGGACACTATAACCATGATTAAGTTTAAAAAAATTTGAAAAAAAAATATGAATATATAGTATTAATCAATCGTACCCAGTTTTGGATGCTATTTTTTTTCTTCCCTTTTTCACGTCCACGTTGACATAATCATACTTATAAAGAGACTTTTAGTTTGTAGTAGGGACTGATGAAAGTTTAGATCGATTAATCATGATATCTAATCTTGAGAATGGAGAGAAAAACAACACCTTTTCTTCAAAGGCACGCTAGTTACTTAGTTATTCTGTCCAATTCCAGTAGGGCTGGACTTAACTGTGATCAGATCAGATCTCGTAGCCCGTTGGCTCACATTTTTATATTCCTAGATCAAAATAAAAATGTTTTTTCAAATAATTTAATGCTACATAAAGATTACTAGACAACATATTAAATTACACAAAACATATGAGAAGGGATCAAATCATTTTACGAATAATTATTGATAAAATTTCTTCATTCACTAACCTTCTTACATCTTTATATATATCTTTAGATCATTTATGAGACTTAATGTTAGGTTTAAGATTTAGTCCCACTTAAACTTTTTTTTTTATCTTTTCTTAATAATGGACTTTGTGATAATCAAATATAAATATTTTTTCATAAATTTAATGTGTATTGTTAATTGAATTATATCCATTGAGTATAATTAGATATTTGTGTACATAACATGGATTTGATGTCTCTTAACCAATAAACATGATTGTTCTAAAAGATGATATTTGTGTATAAGAAACAAATAATTAAATTTTTATTTTTTTACTTATTCTTATCATTAATTAATTGATGAGACATTATCACTCTTCACTTACATTTCAAGTATAATTATAATATCTTTATTGATTATTCCTTCTATATTAAAAAAGAAAGGAATCAAATTTTTATTTATTTTATTATTATTCTGAGGGTAAGAAACTAATAAAGATAGATTACAGATTAATGATAATATTCTGTATAATGAAAAAGGACAGGATCGCGTTGTAAGAACATATTCATAACTTTCAAAATGAATAATATACTTATTTTGTATTATTCATTTTAAGGAGAATCATGTACTTATTAATTAAAGTGGGAAGGTTTAGTTAAAAAAGTCCCACAAAGGAATCATAGTTTTTCGGCAATCGAATAAAGTGGCATACCTAATATCTCATCATATTTTAAATATAATTCTTTTCATTTATTCAAATAATAATATACTTATCTTGTAAAAAAAATATCTGAGACAATGAGAAAATTGGTCTTGACATTTTGGTCATGGGTCATATAACGCCGATGTTCCATTGGATAAAAAAAATAATTTTACTTATGATACTTCACTATTGCTGATCTAAAAAATATTAATAATTATTTTGAAAAAAATACAAACAATAATTTTTAATTGATTATAAATGCAAATATTTTTATTTTCTTTTCTTTTCTTAAGACACCAGTTAATTAGGAAAAAATAATAATTAATTTAAAATTTATTAAAAAATAAGTAAAATTTAATCATTAATTATTTTTGTTAATAATCAAACTCGATAAAATTTGAACTTCAATCTTAACTTCGGTGTATTAATCATTTATATCCAATCATTTAAACATTTTTTTTATTTTAATAATATACAACCATTAATTTCAAAATATAATTTATAAAAATTAAATAAATTATGTCTTCAATAATCCTCTGACTTGTTTGTTTTATCCACAGTGTACTAAATAAATAGGTAAGAGAGATTAGAATTAAAAAGGTAAAATTTACTAAAAACGAATTAAAAAAAGGTAAAAACCAATTACTTATTATTATCACCAAGATTAGAAGATTAATGAAAACATTAAATTGATTGATTTTCTTATCTGAATTCTTAACCTTCTTCTCACAATCTATAAACTCTAGCATTTCAGCATCCAATCTCACTCTCTCATTGTTCAGCATTCTTCTGCAATTCAAATCAAATTTTCAAACCATGGCTTCCTCCAACAATGCTCTTCCTCCCGCCGGCAACGGCCTCATCGTGAGCTTCGGCGAGATGCTCATCGACTTCGTCCCCACCGTCTCCGGTGTGTCCCTCGCAGAGGCTCCGGGCTTCCTCAAAGCCCCCGGCGGCGCCCCCGCTAACGTCGCCATCGCCGTCGCGAGGCTCGGCGGAAAGGCGGCATTCGTCGGAAAGCTCGGCGACGACGAGTTCGGGCACATGCTGGCTGGAATCCTGAAGGAGAACGACGTGCGATCCGACGGGATCAACTTCGACCAGGGCGCGCGCACCGCGCTGGCGTTCGTTACCCTACGCGCCGACGGAGAGCGTGAGTTCATGTTCTACAGAAACCCCAGCTCCGACATGCTCCTCACGCCCGAAGATCTCAATCTCGAACTCATCAGATCTGTACGCAAATCTATTTTCTCAATTCTCAACTTTCAGTTCTTCTCGTTTTTCTTCTTTCTTTCTTCGTTAGTGTTTGTGTTTCACGCGCGTGTGGTAATGGATTAAGCTGAGTCAGCTTCAGGTAGGTGGGGTCCACGAGTGGATCTAGGGTACCCCAACAGACCCAGGACGTTACTTTTTAAATAAAAAAAAAATTGTGAATCAGTATTTTGTATTAAAATATATAAAATTACCCTGTATGACTTTTTATAAATTTTTTCAGTGGATAAATCCATGTAGTCATTCGTTCGATCAAGATAATAACTTATTGGATTAATGGTTCAATTAATGGATTAATAATTAATTCGATTTGATCCGATTTATATATTAAATTTTTTTAATTATATTATATATAAATATATAACTAACAATATTTAATTAAAAAATATATACTCAAAATTCAAAATAACAATTGAAGTATTAAAATTGATAATACAAATAAAATGTATTAATAATAAAAGAGAGTATAAATACAACTACTTAAATTAAAATACAAGCTCAATTTTTAATAAAAAAATGAGCTAGAAGGAGAACAAAAAACAATAAAAGGGGTAAAGAAAGCAAATGTGCATTTGGAGGCCAAAAGCGAAAACTTAATCTCCAATATTATATATACTATCTCTTAAGTCATGCACCTCATTTTCTCCCTTCTCTCTTTGTGCTCCTATGTCGTTCCTCTCACCGCGCCTTGCCGCGCCTCGCCTCCCCTTCGTTGCGCCTCACCTCATTTTCTCTCTTCTCTCTCTACCTGTTGGTCTGCTACCCTTTTTCTCTTCTCTCTTCCTGCTAGTCTGCTACCTCTTTCTAGGTCGTTGACATCTTCATTCACGTTATTGACGACGAGGTAGCTCGCGGCAGTGCTCGAGTGGCGACGAACTAGTCCGGGTTTTTAAAAACCGTTCGGGACGTTGGGTTTCATCAAAACTAGTCGGATTTGACCGGGTTATCCCGGGTCACTTGATTGAGCAGTCTGATAGTACACTAGGGCCAGTGATACCACCGGATCCGAGTTGGATCGATCCAACTGGTCAGATCCAACTGGGTTTAATAACTATGGGTTGTCGTTTTCTAAAGATTTTCACAATATTTTTTTTTTCTTTTGATTCCTTGTCTTTAAGGACACCGCTTAAAATACCCTTTAAAAATATTTTTTTCCTTTCCTGATTTCGTTTTATTTCGCAATCATATCATATTGCAAAAGCTGATAGAGTTGGTGGCTTGGTGCCATGTCATGTGATGTCTCACATGTTTTTCCCTGTTTTGGTCGAGGTGGACAATGCAGATCGGGTGCCACTTCCACATAATAGAAACACTTTTTTTTTTTCAAACCTAATTCAAAAAAGAGAAACTTTCACTTTTATTTTAGGATAATTAGTTATTTTTATCTCTTAAAATATATAATATTAATATATTTGTCTTTAAAAAATAAAAGTTAAATTTAGTCTCAGAAATGTTAAAAGTGAGACAAAATTGTTTTGATGTCCTTTAATGTTAGAAACTTGCTTACATGACATACATATATCAAAATGTCATGATGCTCACATAAACATAAAAACTAAATTAATTGACAAATATGTTCCTAAATTTAACAACTTAATTACATTTTCATCCTTCAAAGATATAATTTATTGATAAATATATATACAAAATATAAAAACTTAATTAGTTGACATCAATAACAAGATACATGCACCAACAACCCATAAGACTTTAGAAGTTTCTGATTTGTTATTACAAATATTTATTATAATGTATTATAATTATAATTTTATTTATAATGTCAACTTATCACATATGAATCAAGACTGAAGGAAAGAAAGGGATAAGTTATCAAATAAAAAATCAATTTGCTAAATCTTAAATGAGTCATTCACAAGTAAAAGAAAATAAATATGAGAGGTTTAAAAACCAGAACTATAATGTTTAATAACTTTCCCAACCTCTTACATGTATTTTGTTATAGATGTTGAATAATAAAGATTATATATTTTGAGGATATATTTGTCAATAAGTTATATCTTTGAAGGACAAAAATGTCATTAAGTTGTTAAATTTAGGGACATATTAGTAATTTTAGTTCTTATGTCAACTTGATCATCAATTTTGTGACATTTTCGTGTTATGTATACTAAGTTTATGATGTTAAAGACAAAAGTTAATGATGAAAAGAATTTATCTCACTTTTAACATTTTTTAGGACTAATTTTTTTCTCATCTTTTAAGAATAAATTTATGAGCGCCTCACACTTTCAATGACAAAAATAAGTATTTTTTGATATTTCAAGTTTAATCAATCATCTAATCTCTGTACTTGTATAACCTAATCTTATGTTGTAGTCTCTAAAATTGTAGGAATTAAGACGTATTAAAGAGTATATGCATAAACATTAGAACAGTATATATGAATGAAGTAAAGTAATTTCTAAAAGTATAAAAAGCGAAAAACAAAAATTATGGATATTTATCACAATTTTCTTAATTTTATTTTAAATCCTGGTTTCTCACGCACGCGCCTAGGTCGAGGGTGGGAAGTGGGAACAGTAACGAAGCTCTTAATGTTGCCATCTACGTTGACTCGTGCCTGTTGTCTTTCTCACGCGCCGGTTGACTACTTGACTTTATTTAAGTGATATAAAATCAATTTTGATAGAATTAATTGTAAATTATTTAAAATAATTGAGTTGCCAGTATAAATTAATATTAGTAATGAATATTACATTGAATCATGCATGACGTGGGAAAGTGATTTTCGATATATAACAAACGTGTCTTTAATTTTTTAATATATTTATGGGTACGGATATGTGTTTATAGCTTTTGTTTTCTTAGAAGTTAGAAGCAAAAAAACAAATAGTTTTGTTGTTTTTATCATTGCGCTGCATTGTTAATTATCATTTTATCATATTGTGTTACATTATTTGTTTGTTGGTCTCGTGTGACCAAAAATACCGGGTTTTATTTTTATTCCCATAAATAACTTAAATCGGGAGGATGATAGAGACTATCAGGGTTATCAGCAAATCATGAATGGGAGACAGTTCAGTGTTTGTTTATTTGTAATTTTGTTCTGAGTTGCAAATGAAGGACCACCGTTTATATTTTACAGCCTTGCAAGCACGTGCATAATTAAAAAAGTGAATAATTTGCCGGCCTTTTGCCATGCAGGGTACGGTAATGAAATTCATCAACAAAGTATTTTTGTTTTTAATCAATGTGGTTTAAATTTTGAAGTACTAAGAATAACCACATCAGTAAACCACATCCATAAATTACTCTTGATAGTGGACTGTTGATATATATTTTATTGACTTTACTCATTCAACCAACTAAATATTTTACATATTTCTAAAAACTATTATAAAAATTATAAATTTATTATAAACCACAATTTGTGATAAATTACTCTTGGCAGTGGATTTGGTGATATTTTATTGTGTTTATTATGTAAACCAATTAGAAATCATGTTACATATGACTATTAAAATAATTATAGTGAAAGTTGACAAATTTATCATAAAAAACTTAATAGTGATAGCACTAATAGCATATAATAGTTTTATACTTTCAATTCTTTATTAGTATAACTTTTAAGGTAATTATTGTAAAAATCAATAAATTGACCGTATATAATGATTTGTGATTCGATCATGTTGAATGTATATAATTTTTTCTCTATGATAAATGATAATTTGTGAGTGATTGTATGATAGTGTTAAAAGTGATTTATATATTTTGTTGGTGATTGAATGTGAAACTTGAATTGTGAGCAGGCAAAAGTATTCCATTATGGATCGATAAGCTTGATCGTGGAGCCATGCAGATCAGCACACCTGAAGGCAATGGAAGTTGCCAGGGAAGCAGGATGCTTGCTCTCTTATGACCCAAACCTGCGGCTACCCTTGTGGCCCTCCGCCGAGGAAGCGCGTCAGCAAATACTCAGCATATGGGACAAGGCTGATGTGATCAAGGTCAGTGATGTGGAACTGGAATTCCTAACCGGAAGTGACAAAATTGATGATGCATCTGCTCTCTCCCTGTGGCACCCCAATTTGAAGTTGCTACTTGTCACTCTTGGCCAAGATGGTTCTAAATACTATACCAAGGTAAAAACACTACTCTTTCAATTTACCTATCCTGTTTCTTTTTTTTTTTTTTTACTTTCCAAACTTTGTGGTATATTTTGTCCAATTCTTCAAATTTTTAAGTCCTAGTTCTGTCCAGTTCATGGTAGTACTCTATCACAGATTTTAGGTTAGCTGTCAATGGATGGTAGGCACTCGTATAAATGCGTGCAACCTCCTTGGTCCCATGTGTCATCCTGTTTCCCACATTTTCCTTTTTTTTTTAATTATTTTTTAAAGGGTACAAATTCCTTGTACCAACTCAATGACTCAATCAAAGTTATATATATGGTTTTAATATTCTGTAGTACCGCTACAACATATCATGTTTTTCATCTGTATGAGCCTATATGATATATCCATCTATGTGCTGTGCCTTGTGGCCCCAAACAACTTCTGTTAGCAAATAACATGACTTGCTTCATGTATGAATAAACTTTCCTTTCTGCATTTGGATTTTATTACTGTCATGTCTCAGTATGATATTTACATTTTACCCAAATTAAAAGGTTATGTTCTGTAGAGTATGTCAAATGGCTGATCACTCTTTTTCTATTTGCAATAATTGTTCTCCTTTTTTTGCACAAACCAGAATTTCCATGGATCAGTGGAGGCTTTTCATGTCAGCACGGTTGACACAACTGGCGCTGGTGATTCCTTTGTTGGTGCTCTATTAAGCAAGATTGTCGATGATCAATCCATACTTGAAGTGAGTGCTTT
>PYAF01001934.1:1521976-1532243 GCA_007407185.1 Glycine tomentella
AGAGTATGTCAAATGGCTGATCACTCTTTTTCTATTTGCAATAATTGTTCTCCTTTTTTTGCACAAACCAGAATTTCCATGGATCAGTGGAGGCTTTTCATGTCAGCACGGTTGACACAACTGGCGCTGGTGATTCCTTTGTTGGTGCTCTATTAAGCAAGATTGTCGATGATCAATCCATACTTGAAGTGAGTGCTTTAACTACGCCCGCCCCGTTTAGAATGAGAAGTTTGGAAATGAAGTTATTGTTATGAATTTTAAAGTGTATTGTTTTGTAAAGCCTTTTTTTTTCTAATCATTTTTCACATGTTAACTGCAGGATGAAGCAAGGTTAAGGGAAGTACTCAAGTTTGCAAATGCATGTGGAGCTATTACAACTACTAAAAAGGGAGCAATTCCTGCTCTTCCCACAGAGGCTGATGCCCTCAACCTGATCAAAGGGGCATAGAAATTTAATGCTAGTAGCTTTTGGTTTTCTTTTTATATATATCTTCATCCTTTTCCTTTTGCGTTGGACTTGCTTGCTATCAACTTAAGATGGATTTTGTTTCTTGGTTTTTGTTTTATTTTCCCCTCATTCTGCATTAAGGGTAATATAATATGATTTGGGGTTTTGCCAAATGATTTCTTTCAAATTTTGAGATTGAGATTATTGGTTGAATGAGAGTCCTTATCTGGTCAGTCCACAATTGCTCCTATTTCGAGACTTGAACGTTTTTGTCTTTTTATTAAAATCTTGCTTTATTATTTGATTTTTATAAACCAAATCTAGTTTGAATCAAATTTTGGGTAATTAATTTATTAATTGGTTCAACCAGTTAAAGTAATAGTTGAAACAGAGTGTCTCATTTACTCTGGTGGTTAGTTTAGTCTGATAATCTGATTAGAGATATGTTTTTACAACTACTAGTGTTTTTACTGTATTTTATTTAATGAGCAAGAATATTAATAAAAATGGATTTTTTTTTCACTTTTTTAATTGACAGAAAAAAAATAAAGGAGCATGTGCGTCAAGCCGGGAACACCAGATGTCTTATTTTATGATAAATTTCACGGAAATGAGCCTTGGCACTCTTCGTAGTGTATAACAATCCCCCAACCCTCTGTAAAAATATATGAATAAAAAGTTGGAGAGGTTATGTCCGTGTAGTTGCCTTTATAACTATTTATAAAACACTAAAGTAATAATCCGTGTCTTACACCGGAATTAAACATATTATAGTTTATAATTTTTTATATCATAATTTTTAATGTATTTTTAATAAAAATACAGAGGTTATGTCCGTGTAGTTTCCCTTTTTCTACAAAATTTTTTCTCGAGAAACCTTGGTGATGATTTTTTTCCATCTTTTTGTAGCATAATATTAATATCAAAGCCAAAAGGAAACTGGGGAACAATCAATATCTCAATGCTTTTGATCCATGTTCCTCAGGAATGGAACACGAGAATTGATTGTTCATGAAGTTAATTGCTGTTAGGTTCTATTTTTTTGTAATAGATAACAGACCATGCGTGTTCTCCAACTCATTGGATCATAAACTAATCCACTCACAATGCATGACTTTCATTGGCCCAAAAGAATTGCTGTTAGGTTCTGAAACTACATAATAAGCACAAGCAGTATACTGCATGTCCTCATCGTAGCTATTAGGCCAAAATGGTCTTCAACACAAGCATACATATGAAATTAACCCTCCAAGTTCACGTGTATGGTGTGGTGTGAACACCTCTAGTGTGTAAACAATGATCAAAAAGAGCAACAAGGAAAATTATATCCCCTAAAGTTTTAATATATGCTATAATCTAAAAATCAAACCATTCAAAGCTCTACTAAAATGAGATATTTATCAACTTCACACAGCTAGTTAACATACTTCATTACTTACTGTCCTAAGAGAAGTATGCATACACAACTCATCAATCTACGGGTTCATGCAATAGTCCTCATGGTCCTGAGCTTTAGCTAGATCAGGCAAATTGAAGAGTTCATTAACATCTGCACCTAGTATGCATATACAACTCATCAACCTACTGATTCAGGCAATTGTTTACATGACAATGTGCTTTATCCAAGATCCGGTACAGTGCAGTGCTCATCATCTTCATCCAGGACTTCAATCCTAGGATTTTTGTAAGACAACAAGGATTTGGGGGCTTTGTGTGAGGCAACACTGCTAGTGTGTGTCACTGGAAGCTGAGGAACTTCAGCTGCGGCTAAAGCTTCATGAGGAAACTGTTCACCGAAAAGGCCTACATCTGCTAGCCATTCAAGTTCTCCAAACTCCAGGGATTGCTTCTGAACATGAAGAAAAGAAACAGTTCCAGACATTTTAATATGAAACATGAGGAACATCATAATTAAGTGATTGGTTAACAATTCACAAGTTCAAGGATAAAAATCGCCTTACCATGGCCCTCAACAAAATATGGTGCAAATATGATATAAAATATTGTCTATAAACATTGAAAGTCAAATAAACCAGAATCAAGAGACAGAATGTACTACATAGAAATTAACCTACCTGCTAATTCTTAAATTAAAAGAACTAGCCTCTTCCTTGGTGGATCTTTTCTACATACAGAATTTAGTACTTGATCGTGTATAATGGAAGCATTTATACAATTATACTACAATGCGGTGTGGGAGTACAATTCTTCACTATGTCTCCTTCCTTCATAAATCATAGTCTCTCAATCAGTAATCAATTGAAAAATAACTGCTTTGGTCAGTCTTCATCCATCACACTAACAAACAAAAATGTGTGCATGTTTTTTTCTGAGACTTGCATCCGACTAGCTAGTTGAAAGGTTAGTTACAAACCAGTTACAGACATGGTCATGAAAAAATAACTTAAAACTCAATTCCTTGATGCATTTTCACGGGTGTCTGTTTTTTGTTTGTCATTGTATAATATAATTTAATGAGATGTCTTGTCAATTCCTTTAAAGGGGGTTATGTTCTGAAGAATATACATAAATGTTTTCCAGATAAAAATAATTGTGTTCACAGATTCAAGCCA
This sequence comes from Glycine tomentella, assembly GCA_007407185.1. NCBI lineage: Eukaryota > Viridiplantae > Streptophyta > Magnoliopsida > Fabales > Fabaceae > Glycine > Glycine tomentella. Next base: position 1,524,998 of record PYAF01001934.1, read on the forward strand.
TAATAAGCCTATTTTACGATATTCACATGATCCGTGATGATTGGCTATTGTAAGCTATTCCAAAATGGATATTTTTCGTGGCAACAAAACAAAATGGTCCATCCTAATCATACTAGGTTCTTTGATCAAAATCAATCTAATTTCTTAGCTAAAATATGCAACTAGAATTGTGAAATAAAACTGCCTTACTTTGTCTGGCGATTCAAAGTCTGTTAATTCCAACAAGTCATCAACTTCCCAAGAGGATGTGAAGCTAGGCACTTGCTGAGAAGGAGTTTTCACATGAACTTCTTGTGCATTTGGATTAGATGGTTCCATGTTACCTTTTTCATTGCTTTTGGTGCAATTAGAACCCAAAGCCACCCTGATACCAGTAGCGAGGAAGCGCTGGTGTTTTGCAGAAAGGCTACCGGCTAAATGAATTGGCTCATCACAGTCTTTACAGAAGAGTGCTCTGTCCTCAACACAAAATATGAAAGCTGGCTTATCCTACAGTTACATTACATATAAGAGAAGGTTAGTATCCATGTTCAACACAGATTTCAACTCATACTCTACTTGATTTATAGATGTTCAAAAGACAAAACAAAACCTCCATGTTTAAATAGATCCAATTGAAATTAGAATAACAAAAATATAAGATGGCATCAAAATCTATCCAAGTGGTTATTGTTGAACCTATTGGACCACTCGGGCTATTATCGGACCACACACATATTTTTGGTCAAGCAAATTTCACGCTTGAGATGTTCAGTCCTCGTTGTTAAGGGGAGTGTTGGGGATCCCATGTGGACTAATGATATGGTCATATCATATGTCAAATGTGGGATTTCCAACAAAGTAATCAAACATCAACAATAAGGTTTTGCTAAAACAGTAGAGTATCTGTAACATCTTTCAGTCACAAGCTTATGTGATGACAGACAATTTTAACGATCAGTTAGCCCTTTTCGTGAACTTTGTGCTTTAAAACAACATAAACTTGAGGCTTCAGGTAGCATAATGAAATATCATAGGATTAAGACAATATAAACTAACTGGAAGGCTTATGGAATCAAATTTTACAATCCTTAAACTAAACTGCTATGAAGTTTTCTTAAACAACCTCTTGACTGGTCCATTAAAAGCACAACCATACATGTCAAACAGATTCAATTTAATAAAACTTAGATCTGGCGTCCTGTTTTACATATCCCTATGTTTGATAATTAAATTAAACTAGTAGCCAAGATTACAACTACAATCCTAGATATCTTAGTTGCTTCTCATTTGAAACAAACACATACTGATATCTATTGAGAGGCAGAATTAAACAGTCCATTCATTCAAGCAAAACAATATTTAAAAAAAAAAAAAACAAAACAAAACTAGAAGATGGACATAGAGTGAAGGGAGTACTTGGCATATGTCACATCTGGGAAGCTTGTTTGATAGACATTGAAGGAGAAGCCTCTGGTGCTTGCTTGCAAGCTTGTTTGCAGCATGAACTTCAACGTCACATTTGGCACACAAAGCTGCCTCATCTGCGCAACAAATCACGGTTGCAGCGGCTTTCTCACACACATCACACTGAATCTTCATGTTCTTCTTCTTCTTCCTTTTTGCAAATGGGGTTCAAAGAAAGACCATACCAATATCAATATGAGCCACTACCCGACATGACAAGACAAAGGTTCCTATAATATGAACTTGTTGTTGGTTGTTCTAAGCCGAATATGTGTGAAAGGTTTAGATGAAGTTGAAGATGAAAAACAAAAGACAGCATTCATAGTGACAGTGGTAGGTAATAAATGCACGGAGAAAGTGTTTGGGCCATGGAAAAGGAAGTGACTGGAGGAGGGGTGCAGTTGGTGAAAGGGTGAACGCGATAATATTAAGATCTTACGTATCAGAATAAGAAAAGAAAGAGTGGGGCACACCTTGCCATGCGTGTGGCTGTGGAAGTACCACATCGAATGCGTCAAGTTCTCGTATTAGATATTCTCATGTGTGGTCCGTTGCTGACTATGACTACTGCAATCAATTTATATTTGCGCATCATATGATCTGTAAAATGGACAAAGGGAAATTAATTTTTGATATTGAAATTGTGCATAAGGTTATAGTATTATAATAATAATCACAAGAGGAAGAAACAGTGACGTGTATACACCTCATTTTTAAGGCTATATAAATCAACCAACGGCATGAACTTAATAGAGGTTAACCCCTCTTAATGTTATTGTTTCACTATCTCTTTTTTTTTTTATATGATTTGCACTTGAAGTCTCTAAACACAAGAATCATGGAAACCAAACCAATTTTATTTTAAAAAATGCTTACACAAAAAGAAAAAAAAATGATATAACCACACAGAAGTAGAAAGAAAGTCGATGGTGATAAGGGTTTGTTTAATAAAAGAAAAAATGAAAATAAAGAAAATATTATTAATGAAACATTTTTTTTATTTAAAAAAATTAAAAAAATATATTTTTAGATAAAAAAATTTAAATTTTTTTTTTCATTTTCTTTCTAACTCAAATTTTAAAATTTTTCTTTACTTCAATAGAATGTTGGATTTTATGAGCTGTTAACCAGACAACAACTCTTAGCTTTGGAACACGCGTGTCATCTTCAGAACCCTCTTTCAGCTTCGGAACCCACGTGCATCCTCACAGCCTCCCTAAGCTTCTTCATCCACGTGTTCTCACCTCAACTGCCATCATCGAACAGAAGCATAGCAGCAACCAGACGAAACCCAACCAGAAACCCAACCCAAGCAGGACGCTGAAAAAAAAATTCAAATTTCACCTTCATCCTCCAACTCTTCTTCCTTCATCATACGCTCAGACTATTTCTCTCTCCCACGTCTCAAATGCCGACATTTCCGCTGAATCCTCACCTACTCTTCTTCCTTCACACGGTTCGTTTGGTAAGTCCCCATAATCATTCACACCTCACTTACTCTCTTGTCTCGCATCTCACACAACACTGTATCTCTCCTCTCTTTCTCTGCGTTTCACCGCGCTTTTGTTATATGGGAGAGAGAGAGAGATAATCAAGCATAGTTACAGAAGCTGCTTACTCTCTTGCTGCTATGGACAAGGGCGTATTTTCTGAGCTGAGATGAAAAACATAACATAGGTCTTATGATTGTACAATCTGGATGAGGAGCTCAACATTCACGATCACCATTTTGAGAAAAGCTTGGATAATAATATGTCTTTATTTAAAAATTTTAATTTTTGAGAAAAAAATGTGAAGATTTTTAAAATTTTTTTAAATTTCCCCAAAATTTAAAAATTATTATTTTTCAATCCGTGTTAATAAAATATTAAAATAATTATAATTTAAAGATAAAATTATAAAAATATATTATTAATTTTTTATTTTTTTCTTTTAAAATATTTTTAACTCTCAATAAAGAGAAAAAAATTTCTTTCATTCTCTTTCATTTTCTTCTCTTTAAATCTATTTATTTTTCTTCTTTTCCTAATTTCCAAACAAAGTCTTAATGTTTTGGTTATTTTGTGGTGCATGCACAGTAATAATTTGTTTTGGAAGCATAATGTAGCGAAATGAAGTGCTATTGGATCAAATGAAAAAGACATTATTGAGAAAAAAATAACTTTTTTAAGATGAGATGGTTGTTGCAGTGTTTGGGGAAGGATGAAGGGAAAACGGAGGGGGAGAGATAGCAGGTTTGAATACCCCCAAATGACATTTCTAACAAAACAAACGAACCAATAGTTTGCAATAAAAAAAAAAAAGAAAAAAACAATCACTCAGTCATCAAAGAAAACACCAAACCCAACCTTACCATTACACATCACACTCTGGTGGTTGGGGGTGAGAAGACCAAGTGAGCTCCACGGTAACTAACTGTTGCAACTTTCTAATTTACCTTTTTATATGAAGAAGAAGATGAAGAAAATAGAAGGGCCAAAAAAATGAGGTAGTTACTAATACCATCTAATCTAGATAATCAAATTTCACAATAAAGTATACAGGTCTATAGCTTCCCTATGTACTGGAAAAATAAGCAATCTACACAAAGGGAAGAGGTAACAGTTTTCAGTTTTTTATTTTCTTCTATTTCTGTATTCTGTAAAAAGAACAAATGTCTGAAACAATTAAAAACGAAACATACCTTCCTTGGCATGATTCGAATCGATCATCACACTTTGATGAGGATGGATCGTCAAAGTGCTTTCGTGATTCAACTTCAGTATCGCTAAAGGATGCGGCATTCTCGGTGCCAAATCCTGTATGACCAAAAGAACTGGAACACTCGGGAACATTCTCACAAGAATCTTCCATCAGATAACCTTTCCCCAAATTTGAGCACCCGATGATATCAACTTCCACATCCTCCTCTCCACCAGATGAAGGAATTTGTTTGATCGGCACTGTTTCCACGCCATAAGCATCGTCACCCATGTGGACTTTAATAGGCACAAGAACTTTTTGTCTGGAAAATGCAAGGGCATTTATCTTCTCATGGTGGCTTTTCAGCTCTAAATTTAGGCCCATTTTCACAAATCACTCAAATTCACTGTTCAAAGAACATGTAAAGGCCACAATTTCATAACTGAAAACACTTGAATCACAAGTTTCCTCAAAAAAACAAGAAACACCACAAACCAATAGCACACAAGCTTTTTCTTTCACTTCGATCTGTGACATTCTTATATTTTCATTAAAAAATAGATAACAAAAACTACTACATTCTTCATATAAAGCAAGCACAAGAACATGATAACGATTTGTCTTGTCATGAACTATATAGTAATATACCAAGCAATTTACCAAGCATAGCATCATATTAATAACCATAGACACAACAAATTTTGATGCATACACTTATTACAATCAAATGAATAATTCCAAGACTGATTAATCATATACTAAAAAGATAATCTCTTTTCAATTCTTGGAGTGAAAAAAAAAATAGAACCAACAAACTCAAAGGGCACAACGTGCTAAACAAATTTTAGTTCTCACTACTCAAACAGAAAAACAACAAATTCAAAAATATAAAACCTGTCGTAGCTTCAGATTATTCAGAAGCTAATAACCACTCATGAGATTATTAAGAAAACAATCTAGCGTTTGAAAAAGAATTAGTCTTACACACGAACCAAAAATCTGATTTTTCTGTTGGGATGAGAGAAAAGAGAAGATTTTTGAAAGACCCAGTAATCGAAACACCCTTATTAATAATAATAACAATTACTTGTTAATAAAAATATTTTGGTATACATAATTTTTTCTTTTTCGAAAAGTCTGTACTTTGTTTGGTTTGGTTCCCGTTGGGCGTTGGCCCTTCAAATTTGGAAACAAAAACTGACTATATTGTGAGTTAACTTATGAATAGAAGTGCATTCAAATTTTTTTCTTTCTTTACTTTTTGAATTAAAATTAAAATAATATTTAAAATTGGAATTTGTCTTTTTCTTCAATGATAATCATGATAAAAAATTCAAAAGATAAGATTGATTTAGGAATATAAGACATACATTGTGGGAAGTTCTTTGCAGCATATTGTTGATATAGCTCCAGTTTCCTTGGTGTTTTTGAATTGAAAATTTTAATCTTTGGTTTCGTTTTGTTTCTTACTCTTTTTACCAAAAAATATAAATAAAAAATAAAGGAACCGTGAAGTGAAAGGGATAAAGAGAAAAAAAGCACCTGTGAGAGTGACACAATAGAGACACTCATAAGGATACACTGAACAGATATTTATTTGAATGATATTGAGATTAATTTGATATGATATTTAATCTAGAATCTTCGGTTTATTATAAAATTAAATATGGATTGATTTGCACTGATTTCATGTATATAAGGATAAAGGAGGAAGTGAATAATTTTATATAAATAAATAATGACTACTATATTTTAACAAATGTATTGCTAAGAATAAATGTTTATTTTATATAACTGAAATTTATAATATATAAATTATCTTCTTAATAAAATTTATAATAAATAAATATTTTTAATAGATAAATTATATTTTAAATTTATAATAAATAATTTATATTTCATTTGCTGTTATTTTAATTATTGATAATTTCTTTTAAAAATGTTGAATTTAAATTAGAACAAGAGGGCTAATGTCTATGGACAGGGAAGTATTTTAATAGTTTTTTTTTTTTTTTATCTCTTTCAATCTATAATTTTTAATATCATCTCAAGTTAGAATAGCCTCACTTTCACTAGTCATTCAGTCTTGACTAACAAAATGACCCAACAACAAATATTTACAAGTCATGGCACCTCAATGGCATTTGTGTTGTATTTGGTGGAAGAAAGTAATGGAATAAAGAGAAAATTTAAATTTGTATTAAAACAAAAATAGAAAGAAAGGAAATTTAGATTTTGTATTTATAAAAGATAACTTAATTTTTTTCATTTTCTCTCCAATTAAGTAAAAAATACATTATTATTTGTATTTGGCTCAAGAGAAGACACCGCCACACTAAGAACATTTGCATGTCTCTAGGAGGTTAATTTGGTTCTTAAAAGATGAAAGTAGTGAGATTGGTTTAAGGAAAGAAGCATATTCTCCATAACTTCCCCATAAAGAGCCAATTTACTTGATAATGTGACATTACACATTAAATATCATGATATAGGTTATGAACATTAAAGTAAAACATCATTTTAATGCTTGGAAAATAGGAAGTTAATTTGATTCTTAAAAAGATGAAAGTAAGGAGATTGGTTTAAAGGGAGAAACAAATACTCTATAACTTTCATCTACAAGGCCAACCTCCTTGAATCATAATCATGGCATTACACTATATTCAACATTCATAAAATTTCTCTTAATTCTTTTAAAACCAACCATACACATCATTAAATCATTGTTATTAAATAAGCATAGTTTAAATTTGTCGTCAATAAAAGTGACATTTTTTTACATGTAAAACAAAGAAAGAAAATATAAATAATATTTATCGTTGAAGGGATATTTATTTTACAAAATCATATTATATTTTTTGGAATCACATTCTCATAAATGTTGTAATTAAAAATATTATTCCTTTTGTTATTCTTTAAAATATGTTTGGTTAACTTTTAATCTTCCTTAAAATATTTTTAAATTTTTAAAATAAAAGTAATAATAGAGTTAGAAAACAATTTCTCGTCATCATAATATAACTTTCTCACGCTATTAGCATGAGAATACAAATTGTGTAAACTGTATAAAAATAAAAATATGAAAACATAAAAATGAAAGATATTCAAAATTATTTTA
>PYAF01001934.1:1532343-1554153 GCA_007407185.1 Glycine tomentella
ATAAATATTCTCATGTTTGTATTTCTTCTAATGAGTGGTAAAAGAAGATATTTTGGGAAACAAATACTACATAAAGATTTTTATTAGAAAGTTAAAGAAATATTTTTAAATTAGAAAATTCCAAAAATAATATATATTTCTCGGAAAAAGGCACCTACCATCATATCATCATGAAATTTAAGATCATTAATCTTATATTTGGTTGGATAGAAAGAAAATAAGACAAGAAGAAAAATTTCAAAATTGAAATTAAAAAAAAAATGGAAGAAAGGAAAAATTTAAACTTTTTTATCTAAAAATAATTTTTCTTTCTATTTTTTTTCTAAATGAACAGAAAAAAATATTTTGTTAATTTTTTTTTCTCTCTATTTTCTTTTCTTCCATTTTGTCTCCTGCCAAAAGAATCCTTGACAAAAATTATAGGTAGTTAAATATCACATGCTTCAGAACACGCAAGCGAGCATTCTTCCATACACTCGAATCGTCTGTCTCTGGTGCCTCAATCAAGGTGAGCATTCTTCTCAACCCCGATTCTTCATTGCTCTCATCACAAAACCCCATGTTAGGAAATGTTATTATGAGTTACAAGAGTTAATAATTATATTATATTATTTAATATGTATTAGATAAAGTAAAATATCAATTAAATATATTTAAATAAATATAAAATAAATAAATAAATATCAGTATTAGATCAATTAGATTTAATAAGAACTTATTGATCCAATAATAAATAATATATATAGAATTATAGTTCTTATTTTGTTAAATCAAATTTTTTTTCTTTTTTATTTAAATAATATTTTTTATATAGTGATTTGAGTGAGAAAAATTAAAATTCTAAAATAAAAATTAAAGAATGAAAGATTAAAAATAAATTATTATTATGATAAAAATAGGTAAACATTATTTGTTTAAAATTTTTTGATGATTTAATAAGAAGTTTATGAGATTTTATTATGGAATGATTTTTTCCGTAAGGATTAAGGATTTATTTTTCCATCATCGCATTTATTGAATCTGAAGAGAAAGAATCCCACGATTATTATTTCATACAATTGAACTTCTTCAGCGTTGTTCGTGAACTCCCTCAAGTTAAAGACACTACCTTTCTGGCTTTGTTGTCCTGCAATCCCTTGAGAAAAGTTTCTGTTCTGTGTTTGGGAACCCATGCGCAATTTTTCATTTGGTGGGTCTCGTTAATTTCTGAGATTTCCTGAGAATTGAAAGAAAAAAGAAAAACCTTGAATTTGGGAGCGTTGGATTGAATAGACTGTGCTGTGTTGTTTGATTGTAGCATTTAGAAGGGGGTTTTGAGAAATGGGGAAGCCTTTGTTTTGTGAGATCTTGGAAAAACCTGCCCACAAGTTGCATCATAGGAATAGGTAGCATGATTTGGTTTTACATACAAAAGAAAAATGTTGGGTATTGCATGTGGGTCTGAGTTATGAGACTGCTCTAGAAGGGCCTCATTGGAGGATACTCACTTCTGCTTTTTCTCATATTAGTGTTATTCATCTTGTTTTTAATATGAGTGCACTTTGGAGTCTTGGGGTGGTAGAGCAGCTTGTGTTGGATATGGCTCATCTTTCGCAGTCAGATGACAATCCTTCTTGTTGGTGGAGTCAGCAAAAAGCCAACTGGGTCTCGGGTGGGGGTCCGGGGGGCAGCGCCCCCAGACCCGTAGAGGCTAAGTACTGTTGTGGGCCTCTGATTATTTGTAATATTTTATTTTTATTAGTAGTTTGGGCTAGGCCCATGAATAGCTGCTGTTAGGGTTTCTTTTAATCCTATTTATATTTCCCTTGTAAACCGTGTGATTTGTAACGAGTGACGGTGAGGTAATTATAGTACAGACAAGCTGGACGTAGTCTACATTGGGTGAACCAGGGTAAATTATTGTGTCATATTTCTCTTCCCTATTCTTTTTTCTGTTTTTTGGTTTGTGTGTGTGATTGTCGATTTCCAACAGCTTGGTCACTTGGGTCTTGGTGTTGAGTACTACTTGCATTACACACTTGTGTTGGTCGTTCTATCTGGAGTGCTGGTTCTGGCAATGTATCATTTGTTGGTTGAAAGGTTCAAGCTTGAGTATTTTCGCCGAGTGACGGCTGTTGGGTATTCCTGTGTTGTTTTTGGGTGAATGACCATAGAAATGTTAAGCATAGGATATAGGACTTCACTGTTTCTGTCAGTTGCTAGAATCAGTAATGTTTCTTTCCTGTAGCATAATTTTTCAAATTGTTTGGTGCATTGATTCTTCTTATCTCTCTTTTTTTCTATTTTTTTTATTCATGCAAGGATGCGGGAAGGAGTTCTCACCAATTATTGGATTTTTTATTGATGCTGGCCCTTCGGAGGTATGAGAATATATAATTCAGTGTCTCAAATGATTCAATTAAATTTACATTAATTTTGTTCACTGAGCTTTGGCTGAATCTTTTTTTAGTTTAGAGGTCATAGCAGACACTATATCGTAAATCTTTTTTTATGTTCAGTTCTCACTTTTAAATAATATCGTAAGTATTTTAAGAGATAAAAAAACTCTTAAAAATAAGAGTCTTCATTCAAGATAATTATTCTAATTCTAATTTATATAAAGAAGAGTTTTTTTTTTTTAATCTCTTAAGATACATACGCCCAAGAATAACAACTAAAAACGTCTTCATTCAAGATAGTTATTCTAATTCTAATTACATATATACATAAGGATGTTATATCATTATTTTTCATCAAGGGAAAATAATAGAACAAGAGGGCTAATGTCTATGGACAGGGAAGTATTTTAAGAGTTTTTTTTTTTATCTCGTTCAATCTATAATTTTTAAGATCATCTCCAGTTTTAATTTAAATTTAAAATTTTTAAAAGAAATTATCAATAATTAAAATAACAATATATGACATATAAATTATTTATTATAAATTTAAAATATAATTTATATGTTGAAAATATTTATTTATTATAATTTTTATTCAAAATATAATTTATATATTATAAATTTCAGTTATATAAAATAAACATTTATTCTTTACAATACATTTGCTAAAATATACTAGTAATAATATATTTATATAAAACTATTCACTTCCTCCTTTATCCTGATATACATGAAATCGGTGCAAATCAATCCATATTTAATTTTATAATAAAAAAATTGAATACCAATATTAACCTTAATATCATCCAAATAAAGATCTGTTTGGTGTATATGTATAAGTGTATCTATTGTGTCACTCTCACATGTGCTTTTTTCTCTTTTATCCCTTTCACTTCACAGTTCCTTTATTTTTATTTCTATTTTTTGGGTAGAAAGCGATAAGAAACAACAAACGAAACCAAAGATTAAAATTCTCAATTCAAAAGCACCAAGGAAACTGGAGCTGTATCAACAGTCTGCTGCAGAGAACTTCCCACAACGTATGTCTTATATTCCTAAATCAATCTTATCTTTTGAATTTTTTTTATCATGGTTATCATTGAAGAAAAAGACAAATTCCAATTTTAATTATTATTTTAATTCAAAAAAGCAAAGAAAGAAAAAAATTGGAATGCACTCCTATTCATAAGTTGACTCACAATATAGTCAGTTTTTGTTTCCAAATTTGAAGGGTCTACGCCCAACGGGAACCAAACCAAACAAAGTCCAGACTTTTTGAAAAAGGAAAAATTATTTATATCAAAAGATTATTATTAGTTGTTATTAAGAAGGATGTTTCGGTTACTGGGGTCTTTCAAAAATCTTCTCTTTGCTCTCATCCCAACAGAAAAATCAGATTTTTAGTTCGTGGGTAAGTCTAATTCTTTTTCAAACGCTAGATTGTTTTCTTAATAATCTGATGAGTGGTTATTAGCTTCTGAATAATCTGAAGCTACGACAGGTTTTATATTTTTGAATTTGTTGTTTTTTTGTTTGAGTAGTGAGAACTAAAATTTGTTTAGCACGTTATGCCCTTTGAGTTTGTTGGTTCTATTTTTTTCACTCCAAGAATTGAAAAGAGATTATCTTTTTAGTATATGATTAATCAGTCTTGGAATTATTCATTTGATTGTAATAAGTGTATGCATTAAAATTTGTTTTGTGTCTATGGTTATTATGCTATGCTTGGTAAATTGTTTGGTATATTACTATATAGTTCATGACAAGACAAATCGTTATCATGTTCTTTTGCTTGCTTTATATGAAGAATGTAGTAGTTTTTGTTATCTATTTTTTTTAATGAAAATATAAGAATGTCACAGATCGAAGTGAAAGAAATAGCTTGTGTGCTATTGGTTTGTGGTGTTTCTTGTTTTTTGAGGAAACTTGTGATCCATGTGTTTTCAGTTATGATATTGTGGCCTTTTCATGTTCTTTGAGCAGTGAATTTGAGTGATTTGTGAAAATGGGCCTAAATTTAGAGCTGAAAAGCCACCCTGAGAAGATAAATGCCCTTGCATTTTCCAGACAAAAGGTTCTTGTGCCTGTTAAAGTCCACATGGGTGACGATGCTTATGGTGTGGAAACAATGCCGATCAAACAAATTCCTTCATCTGGTGGAGAGGAGGATGTGGAAGTTGATATCATCGGGTGCTCAAATTTGGGGAAAGCTTCTCTGATGGAAGATTCTTGTGAGGATGCTCCCGAGTGTTCCAGTTCTTTTGGTGATACAGGAGCTGGCACCGAGAATGCCACATCCTTTAGCGATACTGAAGTTGAATCACGAAAGCATTTTGATGATCCATCCTCATCAAAGTGTGATGATCGGTTCGAATCATGCCAAGGAAGGTATGTTTCATTTTGAATTGTTTCAGGCATCTGTTCTTTTTACAAAATGCAGAAATGGGAGAAAATAAAAAATAAAAAACTGAAAACTGTTACCTCTTCCCTTTGTGTAGAATGCTTATTTTTTCCAGTTCATAGGGAAGCTATAGACCTGTATACTTTATTGTGAAAGTTGATTATCTAGATTAGATGGCATTAGTAACTACCTCATTTTTTTGGCCCTTCTATTTTCTTCTTCTTCATATAAAAAGGTAAATTAGAAAGTTGAACAGTTAGTTACCGTGGAGCTCACTTGGTCTTCTCACCCCCAACCACCAGAGTGTGATGTGTAATGGTAAGGTTGCGTTTGGTGTTTTCTTTGATGACTGAGTATTTTTTTTTTTTTAATTTTTATTGCAAAATATTGGTTCGTTAGTTTTGTTAGAAATGTCATTTGGGGGTATTCAAACCCGCTATCTCTCCCCCCCTCCCTTTTCCCTTCATCCTTCCCCAACCACTGGACCAACCTTATATGTCCAACTGAGTGATTGGATATTTGGTTTATCTTTCAATTTGCTGGTTTGTTCTGCACTTCTAATTTTTCATACTTCAGTAACCCCACTCTCACGTTTTCTTTATTTTCTCTGGTGCTGGTGTGAAAATTTTCCCTAGTTTGATGTAGGGAAATAATTTGATGGTCTGTTCATAAATGAGTGAAGAGTAAAGCATCTGTTTTGTATCATGGAGGTAACTATTTGACGTTGTTTCGGAAGTGCTACAGATCACTGGTTTATAGGTTATTATAGGAATAGTTTATTGAATGAAAAGCTTGCTCATGCTAAAGGGTGCGAGACACCAATTTCTTCTTGCTAGAGTTCTTGATTCTTGACTAGAGGTGACAATGTAGAAAATGACAACAGTATGCTGAAACAAGCAAAAGAAAAAGTGTAATGGTAAATAGGTTATTATTGGAGAAATTCATCCAATGTCTGGATCCAGCCTATCTAAGTCAGTTGTTTTATCTGAATTTCAACAGGCAACAATAAACTCATGCTAAATAGGTTATTATAGGAATATTTTATTAAACTACTCTTTGAAACAGAGATCAAGAACAAAAATAAAGCTATAAAGAGACAATGTATAGGGAAGATTTTCATTTAGAACATAAAGAAAAGAAAGAAGAAAGCTTAAAAGAGACAAGCAACTACAACATACAAGCATGAAAATAAATAAATATAACCATAAGGATACGAAATTACATTAGTTTTGGATGTATTGACGAAACCTTAACTCTGAAATTTTCCTTGCCTACAATATTTTCTTTCTTGTATCTCAGTAGAGGTAAACAAAACTTAATTTCTGTTTGTTTAAGTTTGAAGGTTATTCAGACTTGAAATCCCCTTCAATCTGCAGTAATATGCAACCCACATACCAGATTAGGGAGATTCATGAAGGGTGAGCTGAGCGTAGGTGTAGAGTGAAGAGTGAGGTCTGATCTGAGTGTCTTGTGTTTTTTTTCTCTCTCTCAATATCTTAAGTAATGGTTCAGTTCAGTTCAGGAGTTTGTTTAGATGCAGTTTGGTTCTTAAAAACTAAATTGAACAACAATTTAGTTCAGTTTTTATTGAAAAAAGTTCAGTTATTTTATTTTACACCAGTTCAATTGGGTTTGGTTGTTTGGCCACCCCTAAACATGGGCCTACACTCCATTTTATCTCCTCATTGTGCTTACTTCCTGTGAAAGAAAGTCAACTGTTTAAACAAGGTTGTGATGACTCATAGCCATTATTGATTCAAAGTTACTGTTCAGAAGACTGAGAGCATGCATTGGATCAAATTGCATGATTCAAATGGTGAACCTTGTGCTTCATGTATCAATGTCTAATTGTTTGTCTTGTAGTCTATACAACAAATTCAGGTTGTTAAGTTGGATATTTTTATATTTTTCCTGACACCGATTTACCTTAAATTTATTCCCTGAAATAGAGATTTAGTAAATCTTGTCACATGCATAATGAATGTGCATTACAGCTATCTTCCTAACTATGATCTATATCAGTTTCTTGTTCTTGTCTTAATTGAAAAATACCTCTGAAAGTCAGATACAACTTATACTAGGGGGATGCATTTTAAGATTGACATTATAGAAATTCTATTTTGATATGAGTAATACAGTCAGCTCTAAAATAAGATTTTGAATGTCATTTTTTTTACATGATTAAAGTTTGTGATGTGTTTGATTTGAATGCCAATTATTTGTATTTTTTTATACAATTTACTCTATTGTGATGTATTTTTCAGAAAGCAAAGGATGACAAAAAGTTTGACAAGTCATTGGAGGAGGTTCATACACCCTATTTCATGGCGCTGTAAGTGGATTGAATTGCAGATGAAGCAACTTCAGTCTCAAGCACGTAAATATGAGAAAGAGCTTGCAGCATACAATTACACAAAGCAGCTTGATTTTGCACACTTTACATTAGAAGGCTCTAATATCAAATCCATCCCTATATCTGATCGGATGCATAGAAATAAAGTTATGAAGAGGAACAAAAGAAAAAGAGTTGAAGAGCAGTGTGATATAGAATCATACATGTCTAACCATAGTTTATTCTCCTATTATGGTATGTCATTTCTTTATTTGTTATAGTATTTATATTGGTATCTTTTTGTTTTATAATTTCTTTCTTGTCTTTTTCCAGAGAAAACAGATTGTACTGCTGTTTCGAAAGATGTTTGTGATGTTGGTATAGGTGAGTAGCTGTAATATACATGGTGCTGTGTTTTTTATTTATATAACCGGAAAAAATTATCTCACCATAAAATTGACTGTGGATCAAACAAGCACGAAGAATTCAATGCACAGTTTTTCCTCTTGATTTTCTTGTATTACCTTATAATTATAGTATTTGACCTTTCTTTTGGAAACAGGTTTTACTTGTTCTTTTCCACGAGGGTTCTAAATTTCTAATTCTACATTCTGTTTTATTTGATATCAGGAGGTGTCAATGATAGTAACAAGGAATTCAAGCTGAATGATGAGTGGTCTTCTGGAGAGTATGCAAATGTTGATAAATCCTTGAATGACATCATTCAGAAGATTGAAGCTATACAGTCACAAGTTCAGCAATTAAAAACTAGAATCGACACGGTGACAAGTGAAAGTCGTGGAAAGTTTTGTTCTATAGCTCAATTGAGCAGGCATGGCCCATCTGATGGATTTAATCATTTTGATTCCACTTTCACCAGTAATGGAAACACATTACCATTTAGTTTTCCTCATTCCTCATCTCAGCTTCAATCTGAGTTTCACATGGGTGATCTACTTATGCCTGGAAATGCATCAGCTAGTCGTGAAGTGATGATTCCCTGTATTGAAACCACTGATGGGCCTGAGCTTGATGATCCATTGAAAGATGTAAGCTTTATATACAAACACAAGAATTTGGAATGTGGGTTATGATATTTTCCTGTCATATATTGATTGTGTATGTGGGTTATGCTTGACATTTGGTATCTATGTAATAATAGAATTTTCCATTGCTTGCCCTATGCTTTTGGTTCTTGTAGTTGCTTGTACCATCCTTGAAGGGAGTTATTCACAATGAATGATATGCCACATAACTTCTACGTAGCTCATTCTTCTGACTTCTTTTTTGAGAATATTTTTAATATTGCTTGGTGGATGGAACTTGTTCAGTTGTTCTTTATAAATCATATTGTTGCTTGAACTTGAAGGTGTTGATTGGTCAATGTCAAAATTATTTATCTTCAGTAATTATGGTCGTGTTTCAAGGTTGATTTTCTGTTGTAGTTCTCCCATGAAGCATGAATATGGAAGGTTGTGTCATATCATTGGTCAATGTGACCTATGGATATGGCCACTTGTTGCATATGCTTGCATTTCCTTTGATTTGGGTGCTTAGTGACACATCTCAGACATAGCTCATATACAGCTATATTTCAAGAATTAGGAGGGTCTACAATGAGAATTTAGACTCTATGTGAAACTCAAATGAAATTGCGATTGTTGGAAAAACATCTAATCTGGTAAAGAAATCAATGATCTGGGTATCAGCATTTTGGGGTTCCATTTGTTTGTGTAGGATGGAGTGGGGTCTATTAGAATAGGGTTATAGAGAGAGCATAGGCCATAGTGAGCAGATCTATATGTTTTGCATCAACGAATGGAACACAAGGTTAGAGCGGTTTTGTAAAAATCAGATAAGAGTTGGGGAAAGGTGGAACGTGGTTTAGTTAGCTTGTGTAGAGTGAAATTCAGTTCAAATTGATAC
This sequence comes from Glycine tomentella, assembly GCA_007407185.1. Taxonomy (NCBI): domain Eukaryota; kingdom Viridiplantae; phylum Streptophyta; class Magnoliopsida; order Fabales; family Fabaceae; genus Glycine; species Glycine tomentella. The sequence continues at coordinate 1,541,381 of PYAF01001934.1, forward strand.
GTTACTGAACTCTTTGATCTAAATTTACATAAGCATTTTGTTCTTAACCAATCACAAATGTGTAATTCATGATGACTGAAATTCGGTTATAGATAGTCCTGTATTATTTCCATGTTATCCAATTTCTAGCGCGTTGAAAAATTGAGATGTTCAATTTAATGTTTTTTCAAAGGAATATCCTTGGTGGTTGTGATATACTTTTCATGTGTATTAACTTTATTTTATTTTAGACTTTAAAATTGTTTCATAAATAATTGTGTGCATATGAATATTTAGAAATTGTATATATGGATTCTCTTGTTTGTATCCCTGCCATGTCATTTTCTTGTTTTAATAGTTGCCATATCCTCTTACTAATGTCATGTAATACGTATTCGCATTCATATTACTACCTGGAACTGGAGGCACTTTTGGGTATGAAATTGCAATCCTCATTCCCTATGACTGGATTTACTTGTTAATGATATGTGATGCAAGCCTGCAATTATTGTTTGAAAATTTTAATTAATAACAAGAATTTTAACTATCCCGGGGTCGAGCATCCAACTACTAAGCTGCTACGCTAAAAGGATTAAACAATCTCTATGTATTATTTATAAACACTGCTTTGTGAATTTTTAATATTGGTTTTTTCTTATGTGCAGACCAAGGATGAAATTCTTATACAAAATCAGGCAGCTAAGGAAGAGTGGCATGGTTTTATTGATTATGATGGAACCAAGGAGTTCATTGAAGAGGATAAATTCATTTCTGATGTTCAAGTTTCAGAACCTGACCCCCATGAGAATGCCATGCATAATGAGCATTCTACTTGGATGTCATGTTCTATATTGAAGTCAAATGTCCCCAGGAAAAAAAGGAAGATATCTACCTCAAGGAGGTTAAGCTGAATCCTATTGGAATGGCTATTCAACTAGTTGAAGGAATTGAGAATTTCTCCACCAAGTTGCAGTATGCTTCTGTCGTAATTATTAAATTCTGGTTATTTGTCTTATACTCTCTTTCATAGAGGCATTATATCAATTGTACATGATGTGAATATGGTAGTATACTCTATTCTTTTGGGGAAGTTTCTTTTGTTATTTATTGGTTGGAACTATTACGTTAGTAATTGAATGAAACTATACCTTATATTCCAAAAAATTCAAGGCATTTCAAAATTATTTGTTGACATGGACAAAATGAAGTAAAACCTTTCAAATTCTTTCCATATTGGACCTTGGCATATCCTTGTTCCAAATCGAATTTCAACGTAGATGATAAAAGAAAACTAATTCTGCATTGTCATTTGTCAACAGATGGTGAAAGAAAACTAATCAATGTAGCCATGGTGGTGCACAAAGGCTGTGCTGTGGTATTCAAAACCAGGCAATGTCAGCAAATACATCGTGTAATCTTGAGAGAAAATCTGATTTGCACTGTTTGATGTCATTCAACACCACCCCTCCCTTGTACTCTGATGAGATCATATCATTTGCATGTATCTATTATTCATAGAATGTGAATTCTGTGATTTCTCAGGTCAATTGGCACTAAAATTCATATTTGTTCAATAATTTCAAGTTCACAATTATTTACATTTGGAAATAACATGAGGCATTAATAATGCACATTTCATCAAAAGGGAAAGCTAGGAAGGGGTATCATTTCTTTTTGAGGAAGGGATGGGATATTCTTGAATGCCACTTTTTTGGTGAGTTTAATAGCATTGAGAGCCAAAATGGTGGCTCCAGGAACAAATGCAACATCAGGGATGGCTTTGATAACACTTAACTGTGGCATAATTTGGCCAGTTTTCTTAGCTACCATAGCAACTGGTGGAGGTACTATCCCGTGATCATCATAGATTCATCTGCTTTGCTCAGAATTCAGATTCACATTCTCAGTAATGAATTTGATGAAAGCTTCCTTTTTTTGAGCTTCCCCAGATTTAGTCCATGTTTCATAATATTTCTGTTTGTTAGAGAAACATGTCAGTTAAGGAGGGATCCTTCTAGATTCAACACAAACAAGTGGAAGTAGAGTTAACTGACCTCTATATCATCATGTGTTGATGCATCATAATGCTTACCAGGCAAGGCCATGTTGATTGCACTATGAAAATATCAGTAAAACTGATGGATGTTATATTGGTGAATTCAATGGGTTAACAGTGTTTTTAGTCATGGGAATATTTTACAATTTTGATTTTTATTCCTATTTTTTAAACATTTTTGTTAGTTCCTATTTTTTAAACATTGTTTTCTTCGGTCCTTTTAGAAAAAAGAAAAAAAGAGGTTATGCACCAATAGTATAAAATAGTTTTATACTCTTATTTAATTAGAAATTGTTTATGTAAGTTTATTAACATTTACAAAATTATTTTATAAGTAATATCGATTATGTAAAATTATTTTACATTTGTTAGTATATCATTATTAAACTATTAAAAAAAATTTAAAAGTATGATAACACCAAAAGATTTTCTTACACCAATTCGTTTTTTAATTATTATCTCTTTGTCTTATTAATGGATGAATTATCAAAATATATTGAAGAGGATGCAAGCCTTCTCTTGCATATGACTCCTGCCCAAAACAATTCTCATGACAGCTTCATTCACCTCCTTCCCTGACTTCTTCTGCTTGAAGCTATCATTGTTTCTTTCCAAATTGAAATGGTAACTGTTCAGAAATGGCTGCCTTGCATGCCAAAATTCTCGACCACGCAGAGACCAAGTTCCATGACTATGTTGCAATAAGTTTGGTGTTAATTGAAGTGATTAATTATCAGAACTTGTATCTAAATTGTTGGACAATTTGATGGGACGAACTTTGGAATTTCGCATTAGGAAGGGACAACTAGTACAAGAACATTAATTAGTGGGAGTGGTCAAGAGACACACTGGCTTGCCACGAAAGGATTTATAGATAACAGCAAACAGATTAATTTGATTGCCTTGATACGCTTAATTTGGTTGTTAAACCTTAGAGGAAATGAATGTTTTAAGGTTGGTTGTTTTGTTGCACCCATAGTTAACCAAACATTAAAGTTTGAACCTTGACGTTAAAAAAATATTCCTAATTTAGTTGGAAAACTCATGACTTTTGGATAACAAGTTTTTTAATAATTTCTTAATAATTTTTATTGGTTTTTGAAATGTTACTTGAAGTAATAGTTTTTAAAATATTATCTTCTAATTTATTATATTTTCTTTCTTCTTTATCTTAATATATTTATTAATTTTTGTTTATTATTTTAAATAATCATAATTTTATTATTTTTCAGTTATTTTACACTTTAAGCTATTTCAATAGTTAATTTTATCAAATACTTATAATTTAATAAACTAATTTTTTAACTTTCAACTACCAACTAATTTTTTCAATTTTCAACTAATTTTTCAATTAGTTTTCCTGGACATAACCATGATCTTTGATAGAGTAATTTTTCCTATATTTTTATTTATAAGTCTCATTTTCTAATTCATTAGGATTAAGAAAAATAACTATAAGTGATATAAGATTAGTTCAGTAATTAGAGACAAATAAAAAAAAAGAAAAATAAATTATAATCTCAAATCCTCTCAACTAATATCTATAACAAAATTAACAAATTAACGTTTATCTATATAAAAAAAATTATCCCCTTCATCTTTATTGTATGCTAATCTTCTAAATAAATGAGAAGTGATGGAGTGCTAGAAGGACAGTGAGGTGCGATGACGTAAGGGAAAGGAAGTGAGGTGCAATATAATACTAATAAACAGCATAGAAGTCTGTTGGTATCTCTATTGTTTCCTATGGAGTGCATGAAGAAAAAAATTGATTGCAGAAAGCAATAGCCTCACTTTCACTAGTCATTCAGTCTTGACTAACAAAATGACCCAACAACAAATATTTACAAGTCATCGCACCTCAATGGCATTTGTGTTGTATTTGGTGGAAGAAAGTAATGGAATAAAGAGAAAATTTAAATTTGTATTAAAACAAAAATAGAAAGAAAGGAAATTTAGATTTTGTATTTATAAAAGATAACTTAATTTTTTTCATTTTCTCTCCAATTAAGTAAAAAATACATTATTATTTGTATTTGGCTCAAGAGAAGACACCACCACACTAAGAACATCTGCATGTCTCTAGGAGGTTAATTTGGTTCTTAAAAGATGAAAGTAGTGAGATTGGTTTAAGGAAAGAAGCATATTCTCCATAACTTCCTCATACAGAGCCAATTTACTTGATAATGTGATATTACACATTAAATATCATGATAAAGGTTATGAACATTAAAGTAAAACATCATTTTAATGCTTGGAAAATAGGAAGTTAATTTGATTCTTAAAAGATGAAAGTAAGGAGATTGGTTTAAAGGGAGAAACAAATACTTCATAACTTTCATCAACAAGGCCAACCTCCTTGAATCATAATCATGGCATTACACTATATTCAACATTCATAAAATTTCTCTTAATTCTTTTAAATCCAACCATACACATCATTAAATCATTATTATTAAATAATCATAGTTTAAATTTGTCGTCAATAAAAATGACATTTTTTTTACATGTAAAACAAAGAAACAAAATATAAATAATATCTATCGTTGAAGGGATATTTATTTTACGAAATCATATTATATTTTCTGGAATCACATTCTCATAAATGTTGTAATTAAAAATATTATTCCTTTTGTTATTCTTTAAAATATGTTTGGTTAACTTTTAATCTTCCTTAAAATATTTTTAAATTTTTAAAATAAAAATTAATAATAGAGTTAGAAAACAATTCCTCGTCATCATAATATAACTTTCCCACACTATTAGCATGAGAATACAAATTGTGTAAACTGTATAAAAAATAAAAATATGAAACCATAAAAATGAAAGATATTCAAAATTATTTTAAGATAATTTCCAACCGTAAATCTTACTAAACATAAGAATAAATATTCTCATGTTTGTATTTCTTCTAATGAGTGGTAAAAGAAGATATTTTGGGAAACAAATACTACATAAAGATTTTTATTAGGAAGTTAAAGAAATATTTTTTAAACTAGAAAATTCCAAAAATAATATATATTTCTTTGAAAAAGGCACTTACCATCATATCATTAAATTTAAGATCATTAATTGACAAAAATGATAGGCAGTTAAATGTGCACATGCTTCAGAAAACGCAAGCGAGCATTCTTCCAAACACTCGAATCGTCTGTCTCTAGTACCTCAATCAAGGTGAGCATTCTTCTCAACCCCGATTCTTCATTGATCTCATAACAAAACCCATTTATTGAATCTGAATAGAAAGAACCCGACGATTATTCTTTCGTACAATTGAACTTCTTCAGCTTTGTTCGTGAACTCCCTCAAGTTAAAGACACTGCCTTTCTGGCTTTGATCTCTTGCAATCCCTTGAGAAAAGTTTCTGTTCTGTGATTGGTAACCGATGCGCAATTTTTCATTTGGTGGGTCTCGTTAATTTCTGAGATTTCCTGAGAATTGAAATAAAAAAAAAACCTTGAATTTGGGAGCGTTGGATTGAATAGACTGTGCTGTGTTGTTTGATTGTAGCATTTAGAAGGGGGTTTTGAGAAATGGGGAAGCCTTTGTTTTATGAGATCTTGGAAAAGCCTGCCACAAGTTGCATCATAGGAATATGTAGCATGATTTGGTTCTACATACAGAAGAAAAATATTGGGTATTCACATGTGGGTCTGAGTTATGAGACTGCTCTAGAAGGGCATCATTGGAGGATAATTACTTCTACTTTTTCTCATATTAGTGTTATTCATCTTGTTTTTAATATGAGTGCACTTTGGAGTCTTGGGGTGGTAGAGCAGCTTGGTCACTTGGGTCTTGGTGTTGAGTACTACTTGCAGTACACACTTGTGTTGGTTGTTCTATCAGGAGTGCTGGTTCTGGCAATGTATCATTTGTTGGTTGAAAAGTTCAAGCTTGAGTATTTTCGCCGAGTGACGGCTGTTGGGTATTCCTGTGTTGTTTTTGGGTGGATGACAATTCTTTCTGTGAAGCAGCCATCTTCCAAGTTGGATCTCTTTGGGTTTCTTTCTCTTCCTATCAGTTTTGCGCCGTTTGAATCGCTTATCTTCACTTCGATCATTGTTCCTCAGGCGAGTTTTCTTGGCCATTTATCGGGGATTGTTGTTGGATATGCTATAGCATGGGGTTTGATTCATGGGATGAGTAATTACTGGGCACTTTCCTTGTTGGGATGGATTGCACTTGTCTTTGTTTTGAGTTTGAAGAGATCTGGCGCGGTTGACCTAAACTTTCTTGAGATTGAATCTGTTACGGATCCTTCCTTACCCTCTGTGCGGTTTTTGGCATCAAACAGTGGCAGAACACTGCAGATGAGTGCATTGCCAAATGGAAATGTTGAAATTGTCTAATGTTAAAGTTAAATTGATATATATTGTGATATCAGATGTTGCCTTGACACACTCAATATTGATAGCAATGTGATTCTAATTCTTCCAATATAGAATTTGTGTAAAGCTTTAGCAATATCCCTTTTCAGAGTTTGCATCTTTAGTTATGTGATAATGAATGTTCTCTGATGTTGTATATCTCCATTTGTTGAAGTGATACTGCTCGTTGCAAATTTGCTGCTACTTTTCGCTTTTTTGTTTAATTTGTGTGCTAGAATCTGAATATATTGTGCTCATGAACAATACAATCATATTAAGATATATTATTACCCTTAAACAAGATAAATAGAAATTAGTGTCAATTTATGGAATTGAAGTTGATTCTACACAGCCTGGTTTGGTTATTGACTTATTTATGATCAATGATCACTGAATGATCTGCTTTGGTTTTTCTTGATTTCTGCTGTTTGTAACCACACAACCTGAGTGGTAGGAGAGCAGTTTATATGTAGGAGAATTTAATATTCATCTTTATATAGTCAGTTAACCGGTTAGTGCATTTCTGTTTACATGCAAAGGTTATTGTTGACGTTGTTATATCAAGTGATGATCATTGAATAAATTATCAAATTGGTAGTCCAAAGTCCTCTAAAGATTTGGATATTACTATGGTTCTTCGTAGTGTAAAACAAGCCTCTATTTAGGAATCAAACTGGTATCCAAAGATATATTGATGAACTAAATTGATGTTAATTTTGATATTAAGGTACCAAATTGATGCTTTAGCAGGACCAACTTGAGGTCTTTTGAATCTTTGAAGGACTAATTTGAGTATTTACTCTAAATCACTGTACATCCACACTGAGCTTCTATGATTATCCTATCTAACTTGACAGTCTTGCATAAAGGGCAGTGTTTTTTTTTTTTTTTTTTTTTTTCCTTTTTTTAATGAAAATTTACTTTCAAAATTAACTAACTTCATTATTCGGGTGTGTGTACGTATGTGACTTTTTAGTTGAATGGTTGATGTTGTCTTGGCTATCTGCGATTTGCCTTTCAAGAAAGTATCAAGCTAGCATGGAGATTAAGGACTTTGCATTTTTCGAAATTAGATATAATTGATTTGAACAGAATTAATTTTGAACTACTGAACGTAATTAAATTTTGAACTACTGAACGTAATTGTGATGTGTTCAAATTAATATTGAATCATAAATTTACATTCAAATGTGTATTTTCATTATAAAGTGTGAGAATTAATTTTACAATGTCAACAAATAGGTGCTAAAATAGCAGTTAATTGATCTTGCATCAAACTCACATTTCTCTGGATTTTGAAGTTACTTTGCTGCTCAAATCAATTGGGGGATATTGTCTAAGTCAATAAAGTTTCAGATGGTAGATTATTTATTTAGGCATATATACATGAAGATGCGATTTAGGTGTTGCTTGGAGTAAAAGATGCTCAAAAGTGAGGAATATATGAGCAGAGAATATCATATCTAATAATAAAAGTTATTTTGGATAAGCTTGCCCAAGCATACACATGTCAAAAAATGGTATCAAAATACAAGTTTTGTCACTTGCTTGTGGTTGAGAACAGTAATAATTAATACTGGGAAGAAAACCGGGGGAGGTGGATCCAAAGTTAGGCTTCTGCAGTACGTAAAAGATTGTGTGGATTGAATGTATTCAAACTCTCGTAATAAACAAGTAGAGAAGAGCATAAAAAAGGGTGGAAGAGGAAGAATTGCCAAATCGAAATGGGGTACAGGTATAAATTTGAAACCCAATCCATGAACTCCTATATATGTAGGTAGATGTGAACTCGTTGCCGAAGTCTAATTTTCCCAAACAACTTTATTTGCTAACTAAAACTAACAATTAACATTTGTCTGATACTATTGTTATTCGACAAAGAAAATGTTTGTATATATTGTATGTTCAGCATATGTATTTCCGATTTACTCCAGTTTGGGTTCTAAAAGGCTTTTCAAACTTTGGATAAATTCTTACATATCCATCTATTAAAAAACAGGTATGTTGCTCATTGCAGAATCGGCTGATATTATAGCACAAAACAGAACTGAGTACTTTGTAAGACAAAATTTTCAGATCACATAGGAGGGTGGTTTAAATTTTGTGGTTAAATATTACATGCTCAAGATAGCATTTTCATGCACATCCAGATGGTTCAAAAGTGAAAATCAGTTTATTTGATTAGATTATACAAAAATCTACAGTTGGACACTAGCAGTAAGATTAGAAGAGGGAAAATATTTGGACATCAAAAATGATATACACATGATATTTGAATACCAATAATATACATATGCCGTCTAAGGTGGTGTGCAACATCAACCAAAAAGCAAAAACTCCAACTCAGGAAAACACCTAAGATGAATATTATTCTTTCCCTCAATCCCCTTTACTTTCCCTTCCATCCCTCTTCTCCCTTTTCACCTAGAAGCAAGTGTAAATGAATAGCCAAGGCAGCAGAGTGACTTTACCTGGTTGCTGGGTCTTTCTTTTGCTTCTCCTATTTATGTAAGAATGAAGAAGGCTGGTGAGTGGATAGAACCATGGATTGCACCTTCCTTTTCAAATCATGCAAGCTATTTTGGAGGAAACGGGAAACACCCTCGAACTCTGCAGCAAGTTCTGCAATCTCATTGAAGTCCTTGCATAAATTGTCATACCTTTGCCTTTGTGGCTTCAATTGTATCAAATCATAACTACTCTTAGTACATTAATGTCTCCGTTTTATATTTTTGGTCCATCTTAGCAAGATATACTTTGATGGCACGTGCTTCACCATTTCTTGTGCAAATACAATGAGCCAATGTCTACACATAATACCTCTAAACTCGAACAATAAACATTTGCAGCTAAAATCATGATTGTCACGATGAAATACTACCTCAAAAATAGCTTCCTTTGGTTGTCCTTCAACTATTATATCCTCCAACACATCATAAGTACAAATGCTACCTTCCACATCCCTAAGGGATACAGAACAATTAATTTTTGCTCTAAATTCAGCTTGCACCTCATTAAATTTTGCATGGGTATAAGCAGATTGGAATTGCTTTTCAATCATTGAATTTGACCCACAATGAATACTAATGCTGAATGATAGTAAATCTGCTTCAAATTCTTTTTCTACCTTGCCATAGAGAGCAATATCATACTGTTGGACAAACTGTTGCAAAGATGTTGTTGAGTTGATATATCCATCAAAGAAAGGATGTACGTTTTCACCTCGTTGAGTGGTAGACATACCTGCCCAAAAATCCTTCTTTAAGAAAATTGGAACCCATCTACTTCGTTCATTGTACAACTCACTCAACCATTCATTGTCTTGTAAGTTGAATCCTTTTATGAAATGACTCCATTGATCTTCAAATTCAGCTTCTGTGAAGGTATCATAAACTACACTTCTCATGGCACTCTTTATATTCTTATTGTATTCAATGTTTGTTTTCAACTTCTTGGGGATTTTTTTCATTACATGTCATAAGCACCACCTATGTTGGGTTGTTGGAAAGACTAGCTGAATTTCTTTTTGGATTGCTTTGCTTTGCTCGGTCACTATACCTTTTGGAGGATTGCCTGACATGCAACGAAGCCAAGATTCAAACAGCCACACAAATGACTCTGTGTCTTCACTAGAGAGTAGAGCACATCCCAATAAAACATGTTTGTCCATGATGATTAACGCCAACAAATGAAACAAATGGCATGTCATACTTTTTTGTTAGATATGTTGTGTCAAAAGTAACCACATCCCCAAATGAATCATATGTTGCCCTACTTCTTGCATCAGCCCAAAATACATTTTTTACATGAAAAAAAAATCATCCAAGTCTATATCGTAGAAGAAATTACGATTTTGCTCCTGCATCCTTAAAAAATAACTCATTAGAGCCTTACCATCACCTTCCTTACCAATTGTATGTCTTTCCTTCAGAACATGATTTTTCACATCTCCTTCAACAAATGATAAATTTCTGTACCCTGCCACGTCACAAGCAAGAGATTGGATGGTATTGTTCATCACCGCCTTTGGTTCATGATTGATTTCTATTGTTCTGTTCACATGCATGCTAGTGTTTTTGTTTACTCTGAGCATCATTGCCTTTGTAGGGCTAAGTTCATGGGAATGGTCAAGTACTGCTTTCATTATGTACCACAGTCCATCTTTGAAGGAAACTGTAATTTTGGCTTCACAATTATTCTTGATTGTGGGCAATGTCTTCAAAGTGTTGGGCACACGAGTTCCCTTTCGTGAACATGTTAATATAAAATAATGTAACTTTCCATCACGTCCTTTTTTTTGAGTTTCTTACTTTGGAACCAAATCCCATTCTAGAAGCATACTGCCTGTAAAATGATTAAACAGCTTCCTTGGAAGGAAATGACATCCCTGATGCTGGCTTGCAAGGTTCAAAACCCCCATTCATATTATCATGCATAATTACATCCAGTTCATCTACTTCTTCCATGGATTCAACACCATCGTCTACACTGTTGTTTTCCCAACATTCATCATGGTTATTTCTGTCCTCCATGAAGGCCAGCTTTTAAACTCCAAAAACCTGCACAAGTCCTTTTCATCTTACCAGAAATTTGAATCGATATCAACTGCTATTGTAGCACAAATAAACCCTTTCTACCTAATTTACTATCTCAAAGCATAACATTTCATCAAAATATAAAGAACTTATCAGTGAAATAGGAAAACAACACACAAAAGACAATAATTCTAACATAAAACAATGTATAGTCTTAGCCTCAGCTTCCATCAGTTTATTTTTCATGAATTTAACACACAAGATCCAATAGTTCATCTGTATAATATCAACAATAAATACTAAAACTTTATCCGATATCCACATAGGCTCTTGCATGAACCACCATCAGTGAGTAAGAAAACAGTATTCACCATTCAGTATCTTTTATTTTTTCTTCACATCTAGGAATTTAAAGCACACTACACAAGTTGACCAAAGAGGAATTCAGTCAATCAAACCCTCAAATACATTATTTAATAGCATTAGCCACACACTTATATCTCCAAGTTGAAGGGCGGAAATTTCCAATCTTTAAGAAATTGGAAACACCCAAGAGCAAAAGCATCTAGTACAAGAATTTTATGAAACAAACAAGGAGCATTTGGGAGCTGCCATAATAATTAAATGAATTTCTAGATTAGAAAGAAATAATAAGCATGGAATTGGAATGATAAAACCTACGTTTGATGTGAAACAAAGGGAAGGAGGAGGAGTCCAATCACCAATGGAATTAACTTTCTGTGAAGTAGTGTTCTGTTGGTTTCTTCTGGAGCACTCAGAGGGAGTCGCAAGCAAAAAGCCTAACATAAAATCCAATAACAAAGAAAACAGAAACAGCAGTTAGTTGCCTCGTAGTACATTCTATGACCTGGGATTTGTAAATCAATGTAGCTGCAAATAATGAGGGTTAATTGGGTCTGTTTAGTTTAGCCAATAAATTAGATTGGGCTGTTCTCTTTAATTAAAGGAGACTCGATGTTCATTCTCCTTAGCTCAAGTAGCTGTTATAATCTTTTTTTTTATTTGTCTTTTAAGATTATTTTATAGAAATCAAGTGATATAATAAAAAAAAACTAATAAAATAGTTATAAAATATCTTATTTTACCCTTTTTTCACTTTACAATAAATACATATGTAAATTAATTAAAGATATGAAAATAAATGAGAGTATAATTGATAGAATAATTAATATAATTTTGAACTTTATAAACAACACATAAATAGGAAAAAATATTGTCTAAAAATCCAACAATTAAAAAGGATTGGAGGGATTATATAAGGGCCAACAATTGTTAGTTTAAGTGGTTGGAACTTGAACTCCTTAAACATGTGGTTAGAAGTTTAAATATCTTATGCACTTATGAAAAATATATTATTGGAAGGTGACAATCCACTTATGATTGTAAACTCCCTTTACAAACTCGTTTGCAATCATATACTAAAAAAAACTTATATTAAGAAAACTGATTTCCATAATATACTTTATTTAATTAATTTTCACGTTTATTATTTATTTTTTGTTTGAACAAATTTTTAACTTTATAAATTGAATAACTTAATTGACACATCAAACGTCTATTAAAATATCAAATACATCTTATAAATGTATAAAAAACATTGAAACACAATGTATTTAGATTTTTCAGCCCGAAAAATGAATTCATTCTTAAATACAAATTCACCTTTAAATTGTAAATCCAAATATCTATTTTTGAATGAAAGTGTTTTAGAAAACTATCTGCCTCCACATTTATTTATGTGACATTTATTGCAGCAAACATTTAAACATTTTAATTATAATTTTTCCTTTTAAATACTATTATTTAAATTAATTT